>JALPQD010000030.1:9268123-9505623 GCA_023101885.1 Typhlomys cinereus
GATAGCCAGGGAGGGCTCATTATAATCTTGTGACTTCAAGAATTACATAATTGCTTCTGGGTTGATTGGCTAAGTTCAAGAGAAGAACTACTGATGATTCTGATAAGTAGTTTCATGCTATATTCGAAAATATCCATGATTTTTATGACCGTATGATGAGGCACACAGGAACGACAGAGTATGAAGTATGTTTTAAAAATAGAATGGATAACACAGGGAAGAAGGACGCGAATGGGATAAAATCTTGGTCGTTTCATCTAGTGTCACTGTTCCTCTCTCTGTTGTAGTGAGACACACACGCAACTTAAGGGAGAACAGAATCTATCCAGAACGGGTACAGTCTATTAGGTGAGAATCGACAGCAGAATCTATGGTGGCCAGTAGCAGACGTCATCGAGAGGCAGACAGCAAGAGAAAGAGGAAGAGAGTAAGAAAAGAGCGAGGGAGAGAGAGAAAGAGAGGGGAGGGTAGGCTACCAAACATCGAGGCCCACCCCAGCGATGTAACCCTCCCTTTCCAAACACTGCCTGCCACCAGTTAGGAATCCAGTGGTCACACATTCAGGCCCGTGGGAAACAATCAGACATTCCAACAGTGACGTGTAGGCCTTGTCTACAGGAATCCATCTTATAGTCCTTTCCACCTTGGGTGAAAATGTTTATGGCAAATTCAAAATGTGCGTGCTATTAAAATACCGCCAGTAGCAACCCCAGAGCGGGCAGGTGCATTCCTGGCCTTCTTAGCTATAGACAGTGTTTTTCCTTCTTTAAGGCAAATCTCAGACATGATGTCATGTGCGTCCTTCCAAACAGCTGCCTCCAGTCAGAAACAAAATTAAAAGTTCTCGACAGAACCCCATGTGCTTCTCGATGCAGCCAAGTTGACAGTGAGGAGTAGCCATCAAATGAGGTGGTAAGATTAAGATGTGGGGGTGCAGAGATGGCTCAGGGGTTAAGACTGTGCCTCAAAAGCAGAAGGTCCTGAGTTCAGATCCCTGCTCCCAGTAAAAACAGCAGGCAGAAATAGCGTCCGTCTGCACTTTTAGCTCTGAAAGGCAGAGCCTGGGAACCCCAGAGCAAAGCAAGAAGGAGGTAGAAGCAGTCCAGGATGATTCCCAAAGTCACCCTTGCGTCTCCACAGGCATAATCAGTGTCCTCTGATACACACACGCGCGCGCACACACATACACACACACACACACACACACACACACAGACTTAAAAAAGATTTAGATACAGTTACAGGGTCAACCTTTGCGTGGGATTAGTGCGCTTACAAGAGAGTCCCTTCTCCCTTCTCTCCTCCCATCCGCGCCTTGCCAGGGCGCCCTGCCCACGGCGCCTTGATCTTAGGCTTCCAGCCTTCAAAACCACAAACCTTCCACCCGGTATTTCATCCATCCTTCCCCCTCCTCCCTCCTCCCACTCCTTCCTCCCCCTCCTCCCTCCTCCCACTCCTTCCTCCCCCTCCTCCCTCCTCCCTCTTCCCCCTCCTCCTCCCCTCCTCCCTCCTCCCTCCTCCCTCCCCTCCTCCTCCCTCCTCCACTCCTTCCTCCTCCTCCTCCTCCCCCATCCTTCCCCCTCCTCCCTCCTCCACTCCTCCCTCCTCTCTCCACCTCCTCCCTTCCCCCTCCCCCACTCCTCCCTCTTCCCCCTCCTCCCTCCCCCTCCTCCCTCCTCCACTTCTTCCTCCTCCCCCTCCTTCCTCCCCCTCCTCCCTCCTCCCTCCTCCCACTCCTTCCTCCTCCCCCTCCTCCCCTATCCTTCCCTCTCCTCCCTCCTCCACTCCTTCCTCCTCCCCCTCCTTTCTCCCCCTTCCCTCCTCCCCCTCCTTCCTCCCCTCCTCCCTCCCCCTTCCCTCCTCCCCCTCCTCCTCCCCCTCCTCCTCCTTCTCGTCCTTCTTTCTAACACAGATTCCTGTCACAACAAGAAGAGGGAAGAGGCTAATTTTGTGTTAACATAGTTTATATCCCCTAAATTATAAGCATTTATCCAAACGGGATCACAGCGTCCAAAGATAGGTTTTCTTTTCTTCCAAGTTCATAAAAATAGTCTATTGAGCACAACACATCCATCAAGCCTAAAATAAAAACAAAAACAAAAAACAAACTCCCTAGTAGAAATGACAATTGATATTGCTTTTTAAAATGAAATAGGATTTGTTAACACATATTTATTTCTAGCACTTTTCCTAGAAAACATTAAAATTAACCAGAGTTTTTAAAAAATCCAACAGCAGTGCATGGAATTTTAATACTTTGATTTGCATATTAGGACAGAACAACCAATATGCATATGAACTTTATGGAAATTGAAAGCCATACAAACTAAAGGGCATCCTTTGAAATCAGTTAGAGGTGGTTTCTGAATTATTTGCTTGACTTGTTTCTTTAGAAATAGCATCCACTGAAGACAAACCCGAGAGAGACAGAAATTTCAGAGCTACAATCTGCACTGTGGAAAGATAGCGGGCATAGCTCCTCTTTGTGCCTGTGAGTGTGATTTATCTCTTTTCTGCTATTTGCCCTCAAAAGAGACCTTTCAACACATTATGACACAAAGTCAGGTTGGATGGTTTTCTTAGTCCTGGCAGAGCCACGTGCTGGGGGAAGAGCAGATCGGCGCAGAGCCCTCGTTGTAGATTGCTGCAGATCTTCCGGGTGGAGGGGGGCTCCGAGCAACCAGGAGGGTCTGAGTTTGAATCCCAGCACCCTTGTAACAAGTCGGATGTGTCTGCAGGAGTTTCTGCAGCCTCGAGACCACGAAGGACAGAGACAGGAGGGTCTCTGGCTGGCTGGCTGCCAGCTCCAGGCTCCATGACAGACCCTGTCTCAAGGGGAAAAGGCAGAGGGGGATAGAGCAGGACCCCCACAGTTCTCCTCTGTCTCTGTGTGTGCATAGGTGTGCACACCCACACATACATATGCATAAACCATGCACATACCACACACACACACACACAAACATATACATATACATACACAATAAAAAAGAAGGAAGGAAAGGGAGGGAGGAAGGGAGGGAGGAGAGGAAGGGAGGGAGGAGAGGAAGGGAGGGAGGGAGGAAGGAAGGAAGGAAGGAAGGAAGGAAGGAAGGAAGGAAGGAAGGAAGGAAGGAAGGAAGGAAGGAAGGAAGGAAGGAAGGAAGGAAGGAAGGAACTGGGGAGATGATTTAATAGTTAAAGACTTTGCTGCACAAACAAAAGGACCTGAGTTCAGATCTCTAGATCTCATGTACAAAATACCAGGCAGAAATTACAGAGGCCTATAATTCTGGCCCTGGAAGACAGAGCCTGCGAAACCCCAGAACAAAGCAATAAGGAGGTAGAGCAATCCAGGATGATTCCTGATGTCACCCCTCCTATACACACATACAGAGAGACAGACAGACAGACAGACAGACAGACAGACAGAGACACAGGGAGAGACAGCCAGAGAAACAGAGGAGCATGGTGTGTACGGCTGTGGCTTTGATTGACATGCCCCGGAAGGCTCTTCTGCTGAAGTCTTGGCCCCAGCGGGGCTCTGCTCAGAGGCGCAGCACAGAGAAGTGAATCTTCCTTGTGTGATTCACGCTCTGACTGCCCGGTGGATTAACCTTTACTAGAGTCACACCCGGAAGAGCGATTTGGAGGTGACAAGAACATAGGTGGTGGGACCTTCTTCAAGGCACTGGCAGGTGAGGGCAGGCGGCGGCGGCGGGGGGGGGGGGCTCCGCCAGATCTGCGTTTGGATCTCCAGAAACTGTGTAAAAAGTGGGTTCGGCAGCACAGGCCTGTAATCTCCGAGATGGAGAGACGGGAGGTGGAGACAGGAGGGTCCCTGGAAGCTCTCGCACCAGCTTCCCCGTCTACCTGCTGAAGTTCCAGGTCAGTGAGAGGACCTGTCTCACACCTGAGGACCAAGGCCTGATGTCCTCTGATGGCCACATGTGCTCCCCACAGTGAGTGCACCCACATAAAAATGAACAGGAAAGGGAATGGGGATCTGCTGGCGTGTCCTCGGATCGAGACTCCCCCAGCCTCTTCCTCCTGTTCTCTCTCTCTCTCTCTCTCTCTCTCTCTCTCTCTCTCTCCCCCCCCCGTTCCTTGTTTTTGTCACTGTCCCCTCATGGCCCATGTTGCACCTTCTGCCCATGAGGACACGTTCACAGGTCTGACACCTGAGATTAACCACAGGATTTCATCAGTCCAAAGGGGAAGGTGTTCTAGGCCTGGGGCAAAAGAGGAGAATATTCTGGAAGCATTGATCCTGCCTCGTCAGGAGCAGTGTGTGCTCAGGGGTCTCTAAGATACACCCATCACTTTGGTGTAAGTGTGTGGGTGTGTTTCCATATGGGCTTGTGTACATATAGATGAGTGTGTACCAGAGAGCACTTGAATGTGTGTATCTGCGGAGGCCCAAGGGTGATATCGAATCATCCTGGATTGTTCTATCTCCTTATTGCTTTGCTCTGGGGCTGCTCAGGCTCCTTCCAGTCTGGAGTTGCAGAAAACCGCCATTTATACCTGGCATTTTACATGGAATCTGGGGATCCAAACTCAAGTTCTTTTACTTGCAAGGCAAAGACTTTTAATTCCTGAACCATCTCTCAGCACCTAAGTACATCTTTAAACCTAAAAATTCTTCCTGTCTTTAAACCTAAAAATTGACCCAAATGTTTAGTGATGTTCATGAGATGCTTGCGTCACCAATCCCATCTTATTACCTTTGAAAAAGGCAACGAGGACATTTGCGGTGATTTAGGTGCTTCATTGGTTTGTGCCAAAACTCTCCCATATTGCTAATAAATGCTGGCGTCTCTGGGAGGTGATGTGACAGTGAAACGCATTCAGAGTCGAGATGTAATTATAGATGACTCATGACATCATATTCCCAACTTGTTGAATGGAGAAGATTCTGGGTATCAAAGCCATGAATACTGCCCATATTTTCGAGAATTTCAAGGGGGAAATACTCCTAAAGCCATGACATTTATCCTCACTGAACAGAAATTCAAAAATAGTATTGAACTATTCTTTAGAGTTCTCTATTTTTTTTTCAGCCCTTTCCCACTTTTTACATGGTAGGTTATGTTTCCTATGAGTGTTTCTTAAACCAGAACATAAAAAGTTAATGTGTGTTTTTATTAAAGCAAAGAGTGCTATTGGAACAAAGTCGTTCTTTCCAGAGACCTGAGGGGCTCCTTGTGGTATTTGTTCCTATAACCCAGTGGGTGGGAGGCGGGGAGAGGAGGGAGTTAGTCTGCAGCCAGACTGGGCTACTTAGTGAGAGTCCGTCTCAATAAACAAATTGGACAATTGCAAAATAAGAATAAAATAAAAGCTAGACATAATGGTGCATGCCTATACCCCAGTACTGGAGGTGGAGGCTGGAGGATCAGGAATTTAAAGGGGTCTTTGGCTACATAGCAAGTTTGAGGTTGACATGAGCTACATTGAGACTCTGCCTCAAACAGACAGGAAGGAGGAAGGGAGGAAGGGAGGGAGGAAGGAACAAAGGAAGGGAAGAAAAGAGGGAAGGAGAGACGGAGATAGGGAGGAAGAGGGACTGAAGAAAGGAAGATAGGGAGGAGGGAGCAATGGAAGGAGGAAGGGAAGAAGAGGAAGGAAAGAGGGAGGAAGGAAGGAGAAGGATGGAGGAATGGAAGGAGGAAGAGAGAAGGAAGAAAGGGAGGAAGGGAGGGAGGGAGGAAAGAAGGAAAGAAGGAAGGAAGGAAGGAGGAAGGGAGGAAAAGACAGAGGAGGGAAGGAAGAGTAAAAGACTCTAGAGTTCCTTCTTGGTTTTGTTTGTAATTTATTTAGAGTCTCAAGTCTCAAGGGGCTGTGGATGTGGCTCAAGCGGCACAAACAATGCTCCAGCTGGAAGAAGGACCCCGGTTCCCAACTGAAGGAAGAATGAAGACAGATGTAAGGCAGCTGTTCCACCTCCACGCGACAGGACTCCGCCAAGCCTATCCTGTGCTTTTATATCGGTTTTTAAATTGCACTTGAGAATCTTCTTCCTTCTCTTCCTTCTCGCAGAACAAAGAAACATCAAAATGGGTCCCTGAGGCTTAAGTTGTATTTCAGGGGCACAGCCTTGCCTAGTGTGTGGGAGGGAGACCCTGAGTCCAGGCCCCAGGGTTGGAGAAAAAAATAAAAAATAAAGCAATCGTGGAGAGTTTTTTTTTTTTTCCATCAGAGAGAGTCAAGTTTTTGTTCCTTCAAAAAAAAAATCATCATTCTTTATTACTTTTTGACAGTTTCGTGCATGAATACAGTGACTTTCTGTTGTTTTCACCGCACAATAGTGCACATTATCCCATCTCCCCTTCTTTGCCCAATGTTGCAGTTCACCTGCATGGTCGATAAAAAATCACCATTAAACAGCTTAAGGGAACAAGGGTTTACTTTCTGTTACGGATTGTCAGGTTACAGTTTTCAGTCCAGTTTGACGGGAGAAGCACGCACCAACACCAGGGCCGAGGGAACTGGCCACACCATCACCACGTAACAGCTGAGAGATGGACGATCCTTACTTGCCAGACCAGCATGTCTGGCCAAGTAAACAGAAGGATGCCAACTCTCTCAGCCAGCTGTCTGTATTTTATTCCAGGGCCTAGTCCCACCCACCTGGACCTTCCCCATCAGCTGGACAATCTCCTGCAGTTTTGCTCTGGGCTAAACTCAACCACTGATTCTCTACAAATGTGCCCAGAGCTCAAACCCTCAACTATCAAGTTGACACCTGTGCTGAACTATGACACCCTTTTGAAAGCCTCTTCTTTCCACTCAGTCTCCCCTCCACTTTCAAGTCTTTTTGTGTGGATGTGTGGATGTGTGAAGCACTGAGTTGCATCTGGGCCGCCTGCATTAACTTGTACCTGGGCCCCTGCAGGGGCGTGGCCTGCATTAACTTGTACCTGGGCTCCTGCAGGGGCGTGGCCTGCATTAACTTGTATCGGGGCCCCTGCAGGGGCGTGGCCTGCATGTCCATGAGTCTGGGGCGGGGGTGACGCACGCGCACACTAGGCTTGAGGAAGTCGCTCCCCTTCCCACATCCAGCACCACCCTCAAATAGGTTCCCAGGGAGGGTCACCTGACCCTGAAACTGTTGAACTGTGGTCAAAGCAAAGGAGCAACGTCTTTCTCCTGATCAGCTCCTGTGTCTTCCACAGATGTGCACAGACGAGGGACCAACAGACAGCAGGTGGCCGGCCTCCAGGGCCTGGGTGGGAGGAAGCCCCCGGAATCCTGAGCGCTGGTTCAGGTCAGTAATTAGGAGCAGCCCAGCCTGGTCTGCAGAGCCTTGACAGAGCTAACTAGGCCAGCGGCCTCGGGTGAGGTCCTGGGGAGGAATAAGAATCAGCCTTGCAGATACAAATGCTGACCTAATTTCAAGGCAGGTTCATAATAAGAATGCTGTATTGCACCCAGGGCAAACAATACAATATCTATATTCAGACGAACCGGGCCCGAAGGCCAGAAGAACATTAAATATTTAAGAATGGCACGCTATCTAGGAAGGGCTGCTCTGTCCCAGGCGATGTATATTTAAGTGCTCTGAAAGGTGGGTGTGATTTGAACTCATCCGGATTTGGGTTCTCAGCGTCATTTAGGAACTGGCTCAGGTTAAAGCCTCTGCCTCCCAAGCCAAAGGACCTGAGTGCAGATCCCCGGATCCCACATAAAAATATCTCATGGAAATGCTGGCGACCTGCAATTCGGCTCTGGAAGGTGGGGGCATGGGAAACCCCAGAGCAAAGCAATAAGGAGGTAGATAGAGCAAAACAGGGTGATTGCTGATGTCACCCTTGAGCCTTCACAGGCACACACACTCAAGTGCGCTCTTGTATACATGACCACATGCACACACACATGCATGCGCACACACAAATGCAAAGAGTGTGAAAAGCGATTTAGTCCTGTTGAGGAGGGAACAGTAACTCAGAACAGGGAGCCATGGGACATGTCACCTCCGAGGGTTCAGTTCCTGACCTCTATCCACCACCCCAGCAGGTGCACACGGGATCATACCGTTGAGGGAGAGACACGAGTTATGCTGCAGATGTGTCAGAGAACAGACCAATGGTTTCAGCTGCTGGGTCCCCATGCAAGGTGATTGGCAGATGTGACCAGGACCCGCCTTGCTTTACTTTTTTTGCATTTATTTATTTTTATCTTGTGTGTGTTTATGTGTGGGACACAGGCAGGTGGAGGTCAGAGGTTGAGACAGCCAGTTCTTCCTTCCACTATGTGGGTTCTAGGGATCGAACTCGTGTCGTACAACTTGGTGACAAATGCCTTCACCTGCTGAACCATCTTGCCAACCCCTGATCTGATTATACATCTATTTATAGAACTGGCAAAGAACCTTATCCTCCTATTCACCCACTATGGAAAGCACAGAACAGGTTTGTTTTCCCACACCCCCCCATCCATCCATCCATCCATCCATCCATTCATCCTGCTTTTCATTATAGAAAATTTCAGATATACATAGTGGTGGAAGGAATCGCACATGAAGCTCCGTCAGCCACATTCAACACTTACCACTTTCAGTTCTTCTGTACCCCAAGTGGCCCACACCCTACATATACCTGCCCACATTATTTGGAAGAAAATTCTACCATTTCTCACACACATAATAACATCTGTAAGCACGTTGGCATGTTTATACACATGCACATACATACATACAGGCTGTATATGACTGTCTTGAGATATGATCACAGTACTGTTATTTTAACTAAAGATGTTCTTCTCCAGCTTTCCCTTGGTGTCTGGTAGATGTTTGTTTGTAGTTGGTTTGTTTCAGGCAGGGTCCAAATGACATCTGAATGGCCCAGGTCATTGATACGCCCCTTTCTGTCTTTTTCTCTGTGGTAGGCCTGAACCCAGGGTCTTCACATACGAGGCAAGTGCTGCATCACTGAACCACCTCCAGCCTGGTTGGCCTCTTAAATCTCTGTTAAACTACATTCCTCTCATTTTTTTCCCTTGTAGGTTTTTTTTTCTTGGATGTTGAGGAAATTGGGTCATTGGCCTTGGCTAACTTCCCACAGTCTTGACTTCGCTGACCACATCCTCACAGGGTTAGTGGCACCTATGACTCCATTCAGTCACCAGCCACCAGACATGAAGCTTTGATTGGATTCAGGACAGCCTTGGCGACAGGGCACGAGCCCCTGTCAGATATGATAACATCTGGGGCTGGAGAAGTGGCTCAGGGGTTAAGCTTCTGCCTTGCAGGCGGAAGGTCCTGAGTTCAGATCCTAGACCCCACGTATAGACGCCAGGCGGAAGCGGGGCGGCCTGCGCTTCTGGTCCTGGTAGGGCGGAGCCTGTGAATCCCGGGGAGAATAAACAAGGAGGAGGTGGAGGTGGTCCATGGTGGTTCCTGAATTCGTCCCTGGTTCTACACACACACATACATACATACACATGCACATACCCACAAGTGAATAAAAATAAAAAAAAAATATTTAAAAATATGATAACATCTCTGGTCTCTTAAGCAGCCTGTGCCCATGGATGATGACGCCCCGACTCTTCATTTCACTGGAAAACAGCTGCTCTCCAAGGAGTATGTGGTCATTCACCTGCAGTGACTGAATTCTGGGTCTATATTTTGAAACTTTTCACTTCTTTGCTTTATTTGTTCTGTGTATGTGAGAAAAAGCAAGTATTCATGCACACACAAACAGAGATGTGCATATCTGTATGTGCATGTTGTGTGAGAGAGAGAGAGCAAGGGAGAGAGAGAGAGAAGTGTGCGCATCTATATGTGCATGCTCATGCATGTGTGAGAGAGACAGAATTATGCACATACGTATGTGCACACGTGTGCACGTTTGCCACGCTGCGGGTGTGGAGCGCAGAGGAAGCCTCTAAGGTCACTGAATGGCGCAGGTCACCCCTCCACCTTGACCTCACAGTCCCCTTTGCTGTTCGCTGCTGGTGCACCAGGCCGACTGACCTATGAGCTTCAGGAGAGTCTCCCGTCTCTGCTGCCCAAGCACGGGATGAATGAGGCGCTACCAAGCTCAGTGTTTGCGCCGATTCTGAGGAATCGAACGTGGGTCCTCATGCTGCAGGGCAAGTGCTTTACCACTGGGCCATCTCCCCAGTCCCCTGCTGTATCCAGATTGCCCTCAAATTTGCTCCGTGAAGATGACTTGAACTCCCCATCCTTCCGTCTCCTCTTCCCAAGTGCTAGGAGCACTGGTGTGAGCGCCACCCTGCTTCTGACTGTGGCATTTGAAAAAGCGTCTCTGTCTTTCAGAGGTCTACCTGAAATACCAATGCACGTTTTACTGCTCTTTCGCCTACTGAAAGGGACGTTTCTAGAGGAACACAATTCATGTTCAAAACAGCACAGCAGCTAGGTGGAGGCCCAGCACTCGGGAGGCAGAGACCGAGAAGAGGCATAAGTTTGAGGCCAACCTGGTCTACAGAGTTGGTTCCAGGTCTGTCTCAGACAACAGCGGTCACGATAACGATGATGATAATACCCAGCGGGGCAAACCATTGCTCCTTTCTCTTGGGTTCCGTCTGGTTAAACAGACTCACGCGGTCCAGGTGGTCTGGGACGGGCTGTTTAGCCTAGACTGCCCTTGACTTTCTCCCCAGCCGACCACCCTGCTTAGCGGCAGAGATGGGAGGAGCTGGAGCAAGTTCAGAGGGGTGTGGCTGAGAATTTCTGATCCTCCCACCTCCACTTTCCTCAAGCAGGGCCCCCAGACTGCACCACCCTGCCTTGTTCAGGCAGTGCTGTGGATGAAACCTGGGCATCATGAGTGCCGGGTGAGCAGGGTACCCACTAAGCCACAGGCCCCGGCTTTTAGAGCAAAATCTGGTGCCACAGGGCTCCCCAGGACTGATAATTTGTTACTTTCTTTTTAAATATGGCTACAAAGCAAACTTGTGAGGGTTTTTGTTTATTTGCTTGTTGTGTGTGTGTGTGTCAAAGGGCACTATGTGTGTGCTCGTGGAATGCTTAGCCGATATTAATGATGTTAACGTTTGGGAAGGTCACGGCACCTTTAAGAGGCGGAGCCTTGCTGGAGGAAGCGATGTGATGGAGGACAGACCTTGAGGTTGGAAGTCCCACCCTGCTTCCTCTCAGTTTGTTCTGCTCTCTCTGCCTCCTGATGGCTTCAGTGACGTGATTCCTGCCTTAACTAACTGTATCCCCTCTGGACCCTTTAGCCATATAACTCTCCCTGTCTCCCTTAAGCTGGTTAGGTATATCTTGGGTGTCAACTTGACCACACTTAGCATTAACTAAGATCAGCTCAGACCACCTGAAGAGATTATCTGGATCAATACATTTACAATACAAAGACCTAGATCTGATTGGAACCTCCCTAGATCTCATTGGAACCTTCCAGTAGCAGATCAGATAAAAGGGACCACAGAACTGAAGACTGGGAAGAAGAGAGAAGCTCCAGGAATCCTCTAGTCTTCAGCCGTCACTGTCCAGCCTACTGGATGTTTGCAGAGACTTAGCCGCCTCCAGCTTCCGCCACCAGCCACGTCGCCTCCAACATGAAAGACTGTTTTTCTCCTCTGGAACCGTAAGCTGAATAAATCTCCCTTTCTCCCTTAAGTTGTTGGACTTTGGGTGTTCTCTCTCAGCAATAGTTAAGAGTTACCGTTATACTCTCTCACAGAAAGAAAAAAAAGGGGGGGGGCTACAACAATCTCTCTTGTCCAGAATCCTTAATGTGCAAAACTCTGACTACACGACTTTCTTATTATACTGATTTTTCAAAGGCACAAGTGGAAAACTAACAGGGTGGCCGGAGAAGAGACAGAATCTTTCTTTTGGTTCTGGTCATTGACCCCAGGCTGGGCAAGTGCTTTGCCACCGCAGGGTGTCCCTAGCTTGGGGTGCAAAGGCATTTTACATGCGGCGGATGGGAAAGAGGACCAGGGAACTGCAAGGAAATAAAGCGCAGCGGAAAGTCCCCTGGGGCTCGCCATTGGGGGGGTGGTGGCTGGGGGTTTGGGAAGAGCAGGACCGTGGGAGCTCCAGTCCTTCCCAGGCTGGGGCTGATGGGGTCCGAGCTGATGGGGTCCGAGCTGAACCTTCCTAGGCCAGGGACACCTCGGTCTTTCCTTCACCAAGCGGCTGTGTGGGTTAAGAGAAGCGCACCCTTTGGTCCCTGTTAAAACCCAGGTGCCGCACCCACATCCGGCACCCACTACACGGAGGCCAGGGGGGGGTCGTTCCCTCGTTGGCTCCCTAGAACCCGGCGACTGGACCACACTCAGCTCCTCTGCAGCGCAGCCTGGTCCTGTGAGCCACACCTGGGGACACAGACCTGCACATGCCCCGACCCTGCAAGAGAAGGATCGCGCTGGGCTGGTGGTCCAAGCCTATAATCCCAGCGCTGGTGCAGGAGGGGGGAGAAGAGAAGGAGAGAGAGAGACTGTAAAAGTGTAAAACATCAGGGTTGTTGTTACCATCACATAAGCAGCTCTCAAAACTGGAAAACTCAGGGCTGGACAGATGGCTCAGGGGTTAAGACTCTGCCTCCCAAGCAGAAGGTCCTGAGTTCAGATCCCAGATCCCACATTAAAAAGCACCGGGTGGTGGGGGCTGGAGAGGTGGCTCAGGGGTTAAGCCTCTGCCTTGCAGGTGGAAGGTCCTGAGTTTGGATCCTAGACCCCAAGTCACTAAGGAAGAGGAAGAAGAGTGACTCATTGCTAAGGGGATGTCTAATGCCGAGACCGCCTGGCAGATGCAATGCAAGAATAATTCACAGTATCCCTGTCCCCACTTCCTGGCAAACAGCGAGGTGTGTCCTTTACAGCACATAGGGGATAAGGCCACAATCAAGCAGCTGTCCAGGGGAAAGCAGGCAACAGCGTCCCACAGAGGAGACCTTAGAAGACCGAATGCACGGCTGGTTTGAGCCTCATGTTAGCTGTGGCTTATATTTTCTGTGCATCGGGCTATTTTAATGCCCCTTAGGCCTTATAAGGGATCTGAACTCGGGACCTTCTGCTTGCAAGGCAGAGTCTTAACCTTGAGCCATCTCTCCAGCCCTAAGGTGGAGGTCAGGGCTGAAAGAGGACAGTTAACAGTTCAACTCAAGGCCACAGACTCCGGGCTCTAATTTAGCCTGTCTTGTTTTTAACAAGCTTGCTTGAGAAGCCTTGAGGGAAGCACGCTATCTTGTAGGCATCCTGGTTTTATCAGTTGTGTTAAAGTTTCTTCCTCAGCAGCGGAAAACACAAACCAGATTCCAGAGCAAGGAGCTTCCTTCCCTTCCTAAAACCCTTGAAATCTTTCTCGTTCTCTTGCTGCAGGCTAAAACTGCTAAGCGCACTGTGCTGCGGGTTGAATGTTCAGGACCAAAGCTCAGTACCTGATGGAGGCCTTGTTTACAAAGAGGGACTTTACAGATGGGTGAGGAAGCTCTAGTGCAGGTAACATGTGCTCTGAGAAGAGGTCGAGCAGCACAGACACATCAGCAGCGAGACCCCTGAGTGAAGGTGGAAGCGTTGATGCCGGGTGCCCAGGACAGATTCTCCCTCAGCGGCTTTGGGAGGAAGCCAGACTTGTAGCCTCCAGCGCTGTGACAGAATAGATGTTTAAGTCACCCAGTTTGGGGAAGTTCTTTTTGCCCAGGGAAAGTTCTTTCTTTTTTTTTGGTGGTGGTGGGATTTGAACCTGAGACCTTATACATGTTAGGCGAGGACTCTTGCTACTAAGCTCTATCTCTAGCCCTAGTTTTTGGCATTTTGTTGTGGATGCCCTGGCAAACTAAAACAGTGTAGAACGTGCAGGTAAGGGATAGGGAGATGGCTCAGGAGTTCAAGTCCTTTCCTTGTGAGCAAAGGGATTTGACTTTGGATCTCCAGATCACACACAAAAATGCTGAGCAGGTGTGGCAGCCCACACCTGTCACTCCAGCCCTGGAGGGCGGAGCCTATGGATTTAGTTAGAGACCCAGGAAGCCAATCCAGACTGATTCCCAACGTCATCCTTGGATCTCCACAGGCACATACACTCAAGCGCACGCGTGTATGTTTCATACCACCCCTCACCCATCTGTACCCCTCACCATCTGTAAAAGGAAGGTTCAGCTAAACGGAAAGGAGGTACTGCAGGAAGGTTCTGGGCGTCACCCGTGCCGTATGCAGAGGTCAGTCCTTAGCATCTAGCAACATTCTCTAGAGCGTTAGAAACAAGCAAAGCAAATGCTAAGTTAAATACATTCGACCCTTCGACTTTGACAAGATTCCTCTGAGGAATCTGAAAGCCTGATCCGAATCCAGAATTCCTGAACTCTCTAGAACATTCCAGAAAGGGAAGTCTTAACTGATAACATCTCAGTTTATAAGGGCTGATTAGTTCTCTCCAGAGAGCTTGAATAAGATAAAAGATAAAAAGCCCAACAGGCAGATCCAGAAAGCACAAACCTGGTGTTTTCTATGCTTTTTTCTTCCATAGAAAGCAATGACACAATTTTCCTTCAAATAAGGTGTTGGAGAAAAAAAAAAAATCTAGTTTTCAGTAATAAAGGATAAGAACTTTTTTTCAATGGAGTTAGGTTCCTTCTTTAAAAACAGCTGGGTCTGGCAATACCTTCAAATTAACTTAATTTGTCATCAGTCTCAGAAGAATTCAAATGTATATTTTTTCTTTCAAAAATACATTTCTATAAACTAGCTATAAATTTACCCAACTTAAATGAAAATAGTAAGGGACTGGAGAGATGACTCAGGGGCCTCCCAAGCAAAAGGACTTGGGTTCAAATCCCAGATCCCCACGTAAACATGCCAGGCAGAAATGGTGGTGTCCTGCAATTCCAGCCAGGGAAGGAGGAGCCTGGGAAATTCCAAAACAAAGCAAAAAGGAGCTAGAGCCAATTAGATGATTCCTGAAGTCACCCTTGGGCCTCCACAGCACACACACTGCTTTTGATACACACAGACACATATGTGCACTCAGACACACAAAATAAATTTTTAAAAAATGCAAATAGTGAATCGCATAGCCAGCGATTGGGGACCTTTAATTGTTGCCCAATCCCCAGCTGGGCCGGGGGAGGGGGGGTGGACTCGAGGCGAATGGGTGAGCCGGCGACGGGGTCACCACCCAGACTCGGGGAATCAGGGGAGAAGCAGGCAGAGACGAGCTGCGGCAGATTCAGGTTTATTAAGGGTGTTTGGGCTTATATAGGGTCAGGGTCCAATCAGGTGTCGCCATCCCTCCTCCAGGATGTTTAACTGTTAATTGTTTACTAGGCGTCCTTTGCAGGGGCAGATTAGACGGCTGCTTCCCATTGGTTGTTCATCCCTCCGCCTGCATGGTGGTCTGTTGGGACATGTCTGGGGCATGTCTGTGGGTGCCCAGGCTTGTCAGTATATGGGAGCCGGGCTAGGGCCTCCCTGAATCGGTAGTGCCACATTTAATGACATTCAGTGTTCAGGAAGAATTTAACAAGTGCTCCCGCGTGCTAAGTCAAAAGCAGGGGGTGAGGGAGTGGGACAAATGTCTCCTTTTACATTAAGCTTGAGCCTCTAAATGTTACATTAAAAAAAAATTCTAATGATTCTGAAAAGCAGAATAACAAGGGAAAAATTTCCCCTAAAGAAACCCCTTTTAGGGTTGGAGAGGGGTCTCAGGGGTTAAGCCTCCGCCTTGCAGGCGGAAGGTCCCGAGTTCGGATCCCAGATCCCACGTATAGACTCCAGGCGGAAGCGGGGGCGGCCTGCGCTTCTGGTCCTGGTAGGGCGGAGCCTGAATCCCGGGGCAGAAGGAGGTGGAGGCGTCCATGGTGGTTCACGAATTCGTCCGTGGTTACACACACACACACACACACACACACACACACACACACACAGACACACACGCCGCACATACATATGCACATGCGCACAGTTGAATAAATAATAAAAAAAATTTAAAAAAAAAAAAGAAACCCCTTTTAAAGTATTGGAAGAGACGAGATACCTATTAATATTGATGTGCTGGTTACTCTCTGTGTTGCTGTGAGAGAACACCCAAAATCAAGCCATTTAAGAGAGAAAGGGCGATTTATTCAGCCTATGGATCCAGAGGGGAGGGGCAGCCTTTCATGCGGAAGCGCGTGGCCGGCGGCAGAAGCTGGAGACAGGCTATGTCACACCATCCACACCTTCGGGGAGGCTGAGATCTGAAAACCTGTAGGACGCAGACCTCTCCCAGAAGTAGGGTGGGAGTAGGTGGGACTGCTTCCTCCCAGAAGGCTCTGCCTCCTAAAGGTGTCACGATCTTTCCAAACACGTGAGTCTGCGGGGGACACATTTCAAACCATGACAACTGATATCATCATCACCATCACAGCACAAGCCGGCCTTGAACTTCCTATGCAGCTAAGGATTAGCCTGAACTTCTGATGTTCTTGCCTCCCCCTCTGCATAGGAATACAGCTAGGCCTGTTTTGTGTGGTGCTGGGAATTGAACCCGGGCTCTGTGCCTCAAGGCAAGCCCTCTATCAACTACATTTATTTTAAATGTAGCCAGCTTCCTAAATTTTTTATGAATTCCACCTAAATGAACTTCATCTTTTTTTTGCTCAGTAGTGCTTGCACGAATTATAGTTGGCTGTATGTGGGACAGCCTTAAGGATTAGCAGCAAAATTGACAGGTAATAGTTCTCTTATTAAAAAGAAAGCCCGTGCCATTCACTAATGTTAGGAGCATGAAACTTTTCCCTTTTATTTTGCTTTTTAAAAAGTGTCCCTGGATGTGTCAGCTTTGTGGACTAGAGAAGAAAGAGAAATGACTAGGATAACCTCCCACAGCCTTTCAAAGAAGCCATTTCTCATAGAGGTGGAGACAGGGCACCTTATCTTGAAGGATAAGAGAAAGCCCAAGGCACTGCCTTTGTTGTGGCCATTTTAAGTGGTTTGCAGAGAGGCTGCTGGAGAGTTTCTAAGAAGCGATAAGGCGGAAGGAAGGAGGGTTGCTGGAAATGCTGCTGGAAATCGACTCGGGCTCGGAAGCCGTCCGTGGAGAAGCCGGGCCGTACCTTGCTCTTTACCTCGCAGAATCATCAGCAAACGAATCTGACCTGCCGTTTGGATCTTCAAAGTACAATC
This sequence comes from Typhlomys cinereus, assembly GCA_023101885.1. Lineage (NCBI taxonomy): Eukaryota > Metazoa > Chordata > Mammalia > Rodentia > Platacanthomyidae > Typhlomys > Typhlomys cinereus. The sequence continues at coordinate 9,285,206 of JALPQD010000030.1, forward strand.
TTGTCAGAACCCACAGCTGGTCAAAGTAGCAGACACTAAGTCAGGGAAAATTAATAATTTCCAATTCGGGATGCCAGAGTGCTAGTTCACAAGGATAAATCGATTGACGTTCACTGGGCTTCTCTCGTGCTCTGAAGGGTGCAGGCTTCCTAGAACAGTCAGAGACCAGGAGGTGCCTCCCAGCCTGCGAGAGAGCCGAGAGCCCTGGGAATCTTCCAGAATTCCCAGCAGGGTGAGGTCACGGCAGACACCCCACCCAATGGACAGCATGTCTTATAGCTTTGACATTCCATTTTGTCTTTTCTCCTGACCTGACATTGTGATCAGAATGGATTTGTTTGTTTGGGGTCCTGAATAAGGCTTTAGAACTATATAATAGAACTTCACACACACTCATGCACATATACATACACACGTGTACACATGTGCAGATATGTATATGTACACACATACACACATGTACATGTGTTTTGTTTTGCTTTTGCATACTGGGAATTAAACCCAGGGAGCATACATGTTGGGAAAGCACGCTACCACTGGGTTACATCCCTAGCAACATACATGTATTTATTTTGACAATTTCACACATGTACACAATGCCTCTCAATCATATTCATCCCCCGATTCCTCCTCCACTCTTCTCAGTCCCTCCAACATGTTACCCTTCCACCTTCATGTCCTCTGACTTTTTAAAAAACATGTGGAGTCTGTGAATTCTTTTCCAGCTCCTTGCTCCTCATGGATTCCAGGGCACCCTGGCCCCTCATGGCACTCCACGTCTAGAGTCCGTAAGTTCCATTCTTCCTCTCCTCTAATGAACTCTATCTTAATCCTCTAAGGAAAATATGAATAACTTATGAGTCCCATTAGTACTTCCTGCGTGCACATGGAAGGAAAGAAGTAATTTTAAAAAAGGAAGGAAGGAAAGAAGGAAGGAAGCAAGGGAGGAAAGGAGGAAAGGAGGGAGGGAGGGAGGGAGTTAGGGAAAGGTTCAGAGGTTAATTCATTTATCTTGCAAACAAAAGGATCTGAGTTAAGATCCCCAGATTCCTTGTAAAAATATCAGGCAGAAATGGTGGAGGTTAGTAATTCTAGCCCTGGAAGGTGGAGCCTGGGAAACCCCAGAGCAAAGCAATAAGGATATAGAGCAATCCAGGATGATTCTCAATGTTACCCTTGGCCTATACGAGCACACACACTCAAGTACCCTCATACACACACACACACACACACACACACACACACACACACATATATGTATACATATATATGTATACATATATATATATATAATAGGGCTTATCTATAGTAATTCAGGTAATACAAAATATATAGGACTATAAAACTGTAAAATATAGGACATATAGCTAAGATAGCTCCTCACTAAGTGAGAGCTAAAATTTAATACATTCCACCTCTGGGTATATAGCTGAGGAATTCAAAGTGGGGTCTTGAGCTGATGCATGCTCATAGCAACACTACTCAGAGGAGACACAAGCTAAAAGCCATCCACTGAAGGAAGAATAAACAAAGTGTAATACATACAAGTCAATAATGTGTCATTGAAAAGGAAGGAAATTCTGACCCATGTTGCACTGAAGATTTTAGGCCAAGTAAAATACATCAGTGTCCAAAAAAAAAGTACAACTGCCTGGACTGAAGAGATAGTTCAGGGAGTAAAGTAAACCTGAGTTCAATTCTCAGAACTTGTAATCAAAAGCAAAACAAGATAAACAAATGAAAATACTAAAGCTGGCAGCCTGTGCTTGTAATCTCAGCCCGGGGAGGTAGAGGCAAGAGGGTCCTTGGACTACTGCCAGCCGCTGATTCTTTCAGACCAGTGAGACACCTTCGTCTCATAGAACAAGGCGCCCAAGAACGACATCTGAGCTTGTCACACACATGCATGGACACATGCATCCACGAATATGTGAACACATACACACACACCAGTGCACACTGTACAGTTTCACTTAGATGAAGAGCCCAGCGTAGTCTGTCTCCTAGAGACAGGAAGGAGAGTGGTGGCTGGCAGAGGCTGAAGGAGAGGAATGAACTGGGGACTGCTGCGTAGGGTGTGGAGTTTCAGCTTGGGAAGATGAGAAAACTTCCGAAGGCAGATAATGCAAATGTCCCCAGTGCTGTGGGTCGGCGAGTCAGACCACCTGAATTTGCTTCCCAGAGCCCATGTGGCGAGAAGAGAGACCCAAGTTCTGCAAGTCGTCCTCTGGCCTCGACATGTGTACTTCAGGGTGTGGATACCCCCCACATGCACATGTAAGATAAAGAAATGTAAAACGTAACCCTCAATATAGACAGACTAGACATATATCATCACAAAAATCATTCCCTTAAACAGCAAAAAGTAAGTTTCCCCCCATTTCATCCAACCCACTTATCATAGTTAGGCACAGGTGTCAACTTGACTGTTGCTGGTTTGAGCTCACATTTGTGGAGAATTAGTGGTTGAGTTGAGCCCAGAGTGAACCTGATGGAGATTGTCTAGCTGATGGGAAAGGCCCAGCCCATGGCGGGTGGGATTAGACCCTGGATAAATCACGGAGAGCTGGTTGAGAGAGTTGGCATCCTTCTGTACACTTGGCCAGACATGCTGGTCTGGCAAGTAAGGATTGTCCCTCTCTCAGCTGTTGTGTAGAGATGGTGTGGCCAGTTCCCTCGGCCCTTGTGTTGGTGCATGCTCTTCCGTCAAGCTGGACTGAGAACTGTAACCAGTAATCATGACAGAATAAAACCCTTGTTCCCTTAAGCCATTTGATGGTCATTTATCAACAACCATGCAGGCTGACTGCACCACCACTTAAAAAAAAAACTTTATTCATATTGTGTGTGTGTGTGTGTGTGTGTGTGTGTGCGCGCGCGCATATCAGAGGGCACTGTGTGTCCCTGTGGAGTACCAACGATGACGTCAGGAATCACCCTGGATTGTTCCTACTTCCTTTTTGCTTTGCTCAGGGATTTCTCAGGCTCTGCCCACCAGGGCCAGAAGTGCAGGACGCCACTGTTTCTGCCTGGCGTTTTTACATGGGATCCGGGATCTGAACTCAGAACCTTCTGCTTCTGAGGCAGTCTTAACCCCTGAGCCATCTCTCCAGTCCTTCAACCTACATTCAAGCTGCTTTGGTGAAGCTCCACTGCAGGCAGTTTGAGCAGAAAGGACTGAATAGAGGGAATTCAGGTCTAAGAAATCTCCAGAGCAGCCGCCATGGCTGTGACCTGGAGTTCACCGAGCCATGGGTTGCTGTCACAACTGCCTCAGCCCCCAGCAGAGCCCCCCAAACACAGAATTCAGCCATGCGCAGCCTCGTTTATCCGAAAGACCAACAGGAAGACATCCCTGCCAACTTCTTCCTTCCCAAGTCTGAGCATGCACAGGTTCAACGGGAAGCTTCCAGAATCCTAGCTGCAAGAGAGTCAGAATGTAGGGCTTGAGCCTCCAGGGGTCATGCTGCCTCTCGAAATGAGGATCCAAGCTGAGAGATGCAAAAATGCTGAAAGCACCTTCTGTCTGTTAAGCCTTCCTGCTGTAGAATCATCTTTACTTCTCTAGCTAAGGGAATTCTCTATCTTCTAGAGAAGGAAGATATAAGTTCTTGACAGGGGGATAATTAAAAAAATGGAGACACTAGATGCAGTCTGACACTAACTAGGACTAACCTCCACAGAGATAAGAAAGCATCTCTTGGCTTAGGCCCTATGGGAATCTGAGAGCAATAATTAATCTTCTGTTTCAGGCAGGAGCATTAAGTCCGCTGCCCCTCCCTTCTTTCTCTTTGTCCTCTTTGCACCCAGAATATTATTGTAGGACTGCCCCTCAGCCAATGGGGGACAGTCCAGGCGCCCCAACTCCCACACCAGGGATAAAAATCTACAGTCACTCATATAGAATGGGTCTGGCCTGTCAACTTTGCCAGCATCCTTTTGATCAAAAGTAAATAAGCCTTGTTGAGATACTTCAATCACTGGTGTTATTTCTTTGTGACACATCTCTGACAGAGAGACGACCAGAACCTCACACGCTTTTGCACAGACAACCACTGCTTCTGGCCACCTGAAGATCTTTCTAGAGATCATACTTCTGTAAACAGTATGAGCATGGAAATCTCTGGGGAACATTGGGGCCACACTCTCCCCTCTGTCTTGCTTTCCTCTCCAACAAATGCTACAGAATATGTTACACTCCTTATAGAACCATGTCATTCTCTTTAACATACACTACTATTTCTACTATTTCAGACACTCGAGTTTTTGTTTATTTGTCACATTCTTTAAGGATTAAGGGCTATTCAGGATTTTCCTTCTTTACTTGGTTGTATAGTATGGTGATTTTTTTGAGCATGTGTTTTGCATGGAGGTGGCTGTACATGTGTGTGTAGGTATGAGTATAAGTGCATCTGTTGCAGTCGCCTGCATGGTTGCTGATAAACGACCATCAAATGGCTTAAGGGAACAAGGGGCTTATTGTCTCTTATGATTATCTGGTTACAGTTCTCAGTCCAGCTTGACAGGAGAGCTCACACCAACACCAGGGCCGAGGGAACTGGCCACACCACCTCTATATAATGGATGAGAGAGGATTGGTCCTTACTTGCCAGACCAGCATGTCTGGCCAAGTGTACACAAGGATACCACCTTCCTCAACCAGCTCTCAGTATTTTATTCACCTGTGCAATCTCTTGCAGGTTTGCTCTGGGCTTAACTCCACCATTAACTCTCTGCAAATGCACCCGACAGTCAAGTTGACACCTGTGCCCAACTATGACAGCACCCAAGTGTGTGTTCCAAGGGCAACATGGGAGATCATCCTGGACTGCTCTATCTTCTTGTGATAGTTAAGCCTGGGTGTCAACTTGACACACCTGGTATTAACTAAGATCAGCTGAGACCACACCTGGAAGGATCAACTGAGACCACTTGAAGGGATTATACCCCCCTCAATTCCATGGGAACTTCCATAGATCCCATAGGAACCCCCCACAGAATATAGGTGGAGAGACATTCTAAGAATACTCAAGCTATGTGCAGGTCTGCTGTGACTTAGCCACAGGTCTGCTGCCTTGCTAGCCAGCCATGCCATCTCTGCCATGAAAGACCATCTATTTCCCCTCTGGAACTCTTAGTTGAATGAATCTCCCTTTCTCCCACAAGTTGTTTGACTTTGGGTGCTCTCTCACAGCAATAGTAGAGTAACCGTTACACTCCTTATTGCTTTGCCCTGGGGTTTCCCAGGCTCTGCCTTCCAGGGATGGAATGACAGGGCCTCCACCACATCTGCTCCGCATTTTACATGGAATCTGGGATCTGAACTTTTGTTTTCCAGGCAAAGGCCTCAACTTAACCCTGAGTTTTCTCCCCAGCCCATTGGATGGTAATTTCTTTTTCCTCTTTTACAAGCATATTGAGAACTTATCCCTGCTTCCCTCCAGGGTCCCCCCCTCCCTTCCCTTCAGCCATCCCTCCCACTCCCTCCCACCCTCCTGCCTGTATGCGTCTATGGACCCCAAGGTTCCCTTCTGGCTTGTCTACGCTCATGGGGGTTTGGGTCTCTGTGGGTCAGATGGTGATTTTTTTAAAAAACAGAATCACCTGAATTGAACAGCTTGCCAACAGCCATTCCATCCCGAACACTGATGACCAGCTTTGGCCTCCTGGAGGAAAGTTCTGGCATTCCAAGAACCCAGCGGTCCTTTTACGCATGTATGCTTTCACTCACACTCGGCCGGCGGTGTGTTTTCTAGACTACATGGAGTCGGATGACTTCACGTTCTCTCTTCTCTAATTAGAACCACCGCAGGAAAGTCTCCCCCGCAATAACTGAAATCAGTTTTAGGGTGCAGGAGAAGCTGTGGGTGCTCCCGGGCAGGAGCTGTTCTTGAGCGTGTTGGCCCAGCTGCCAAGCGTCTGCCCTTCCATCTGCCGCCTGGAGGCTCCTCTGGCCTCCGCCACTTGCTGTGCAGCGCGGAGGACAGGTGCAGGTGCCAGGAAACAAGTGGCCCCAGAAAGAGGTCTTCCTTGGGGAGCCACCAAAGAAGCATCTCTCCGCCATCTTTGAACCCCCAGCCCCGACAGGGCTGAGCCCCATTACCCCCGGCACCAATGTTTGGCTTTTGAAACAGAGCTTTACTCTGTAGCCCAGGCTGCTCAACGATGCTCTGGCCTCGGCTTCCCAATTGCTGGGACACACGAGGGCTGCCTTGCTAGCTGGTCACCTGCGTGACGGCGCCTTCTCGTAGCCTCCCCTTCCTGCCTCATTTTTCCACCCTGCCTGCCATATTCCTCCCCTGAGGGCCTGTCTCTGGAGACCCCCGTGGAAGACTTGTGCATTCATCACAACAGGGTGGTTGCTTGGGAGGAACTGGCGGCAGCCATTGGAAGAAAGCCTGTGTTATGGTTTGCGTGTAGAATGTCCCTCTCTGCCAGGGTCATGTGTTTGAGTGCTTGGTCCCCGGCAAGTCATGCTATTTTGGGAGGCTGTGGAACCTTTTGATGTGAGTGCTACCTGGCAGATATAGAACCACAGGGGTGGGTCTTGAGGGTTATGGGCTGGTTCTGTTACCAGTTCTTTCTGCTTCCTGACTGCCCAGGGTAATGCCACCAACTGCTGCATGTTCCCCCGCCGTGCCTTTTCTGCTGTGTGTCAAGAGCCAGTCCTTTCTCACTGCGGGGAGCGCACGGCTATTCAGCCTGTCCCACGGAGAGCTTAGTTTGCTCCAAAGTCCCTGGAGTGGCTCTGAGCCCATTTCTCTTGGAACCTTTTGTTAGCCAGTTATACAAAGGATAGGCAACTTTAGGAAGGAAGGAAGGAAGGAAGGAAGGAAGGAAGGAAGGAAGGAAGGAGGGAGGGAGGGAGGGAGGGAGGGAGGGAGGGAGGGAGGGAGGGAGGGAGGGAAGGGAGAAGCTCCCCCCACCACACCCAAGGCCATCGTGAAACGTGTCAATAACCTGGTCATGTATCATATGCACACTCCCAAGAATTTCACATCTGGGCCTGCCCCCTGCCCTCTGATCCTTGCCCCCTGCCCTCTGATCCTTGCCCCCTGCCCTCTGTCCCTTGCCCCTGCCCTCCGACCCTTGCCCCCTGACTCCTCTGCCCCCTGACTCCTTTGCCCCCTGACTCCTCTGCCCCCTGCCCTCTGACCCTTGCCCCCTGCCCCCTGACTCCTGCCCCCTGTACAGACTGATTTCCCATTCTCATTTCTTTAGGAGGATGCACATGTATTTCGGTGTCTTTTCCCTGAGACACTTAGAGATTAGCATTCCATAAAGAACCTTTCTACAGAGCGTGGACAGGACCCACTCTCCCCCCTCAAAAAAAAAAAAAAAGACCTACAGTGTGCATTGAAGCAAGTGCCACTTGGTCTTGGGATTCTGCAGCTAAGGGAATGCTTAGAAACACATCCGCGAGGCCCAACACAGCTTGAAAAGATCTCATCGCCTTTAGCACTTGTTTCTCCAGTGCTGATACGGCTGTGCGGGTGGGAGGTGCTGCTTTATTTAACCTCTGCAATCCAGGATCATCCCCCCCTGAGTTGTCCTGCTTTCTCATTCCGGAGTGCTTCCTGGGGTCACCGGAGCCCTCTGCTCAGCGATCAGCGGGACTGGCTCAGCGTTGCTCTGTCTGGCAGCTCCTGGACTCCGCCTTGGTTCTGCAGACCCTGCTTCCTCCTTAGACCATGCTTCGCTGCTGAAAGGACAGGCTGGTGAACCGTCGCCATCCCCGGGAGGGACACACACACAGCACGTTCTGGGCACTGGGGTGTGTGTAGGAGGGACATGGAGGTGCAGCGACTTGGTCCCTTTCCACCCCATCTGTTCAAGCTCTGTTTTCATTCCTTTGCTTCCAACGTTTCCAGAGGCCAGAAGCCAAGGCACACCTGGATCTCCCATTCTCTGGAGCCCCCAAAGTCTGCACCTCCTCAGGGGACCAATAAACCCACAATCAGATGCGGGGCCACTGGGCGCTCTGTATGGCGCTCCTCTGCGGGCAACCTCGGCCACATCCCAAGAGAGTGCCTTCCTCTACAGCAGCTGGTAATGAGGGGCTCCCCTCCCCCCACACCCCGCACCGCGCAGGCTTCCAACGGTTCACCAACACAGGTTCTGGCGTCCTGTCAGTTTTCCCCTAGGAATCCCAATTTGACATAAAAATCTTGCCACATTTGCTTCGGGGAGACCTGGACGGGCGCCTCCATCTGTCCTGTGCTCCTCCCTCTCCCCGTTGCCCTCAGCATTTCACAGACGTGCTCCAGGTCGGATCCTCCAGGCGTCTCCTGCACTGGGAAGCTCACGTTCCACCATGAAACAGAACCACGCAAGCCGCGGAGCTGGTCCGAGGTCCCTCCTGGATTAGCGTCCTTAGCTCTCCCCTGAGCGCAGTCTCTCTGGGCATCACCCCTCCCCTCAGACCCAGCCCCCCTCACTCTCATTTCAAACCACTTCCCCCCCCCTCTGCTCCATTCTCCCTGTGGGCTCCAGGTTTTTGGATCCCGGGAGGAGTGTTTGGCACAGACCTAATTTCTACTCTATGTCCCCCCCTTCCCTCCCCTCATACCTCTGCCATAAGAAACAGCAAGTCACTACCTCTCCTCCTGTTTTTCTCTAATCTGCCTCCTAAACCAGGGCAAACCTGGAGGGCATCACCTGCGCATCTTTTTCCTATAATTCCTCTTACAGGTAGGCAAGATCTCCGGGCAGCTGAGCTCAGCTGGGCTTCATGCCCACAGCAAGGGCAATGAGACACCTACTGCCCGTTCCTCACGACCTTGGTTGCACTCTGCTCATTGCAGAGACAGCAGTATACTTGCTGATCCGTTCCGGGGATGTCGCCACACCCCCTGCTGGACCTTATCAAGGAGACACGCCCTTCCACGCCCGTGGAGAAGGGCAGCCCCGCCAGGATTGCCCTCAGGCAGCTAAGCTCAGTACCAAGTCTCACACCAGCAATGGCACAAATGCTCCTCCCAACTCATCTTTGGTTCTGTCTCGACTCTCTGGGGTGCCGAATATTAACTTTTCCTGGGGAGACATGAACACACACTGCCCAGTCCAGCTAGGCACCAAAGACAGGCCAAGGTAGTAATTCTACCCAAGTACACCTTGGTGAACCAGTGAGTTACTTGATTGACTTATGGGAGCAAAGGTGACCCCAGAACAGCCACACCACTAAAAGCCTCACCCCAGTATGGTTGCTGACTTCTGCACGGATACACAGATGGTGTTCCAGTTACTTTTCTTTGTACAAATGGATCCTTGTCTGGCTTATGGTTACGGTGGGCATACAATCCATTATGGTGGGAATCCCATAGCGTGGCATGGCTGGAGGCCGCAGCAGGAGGCTGGTTCAGGTCACGGAAGCCATCAGTACCTGTCACTCTTTCTGTTGCTGTAAGACAGCATCCAAAGTCAAGCAACTTAAGGGAGAAAGGGAGGTTTATTCAGGTCCAGAGGGGAGAAACGTCTTTCATGGCGGAAATGGCATGGCTGGTGGCAGAAGCTGGAGGTGGGCTAAGTCCCTGCAGACACCTTGGAGGCTGAGAGCTACAAGCCTGCCAACTGCAAGGGCAGGCCTCTCCTGGAGCAGAGTGGGACTCATCCACCGCAAGGCCTACCCCCAAGACTGCCTTCCTCCAGCAAGACTCCACCTCCTAAGGATGCCATGACCTTCCCAAACACATGAGCCCATGGGGGACACATTTCAAACCATGCACTATCTTAGAATGGAGAGAGCAAGAACAAACTGAGAAGAAACAGGGCTGGGCTACCAAACCTCAAGGCCACCTCCTGGGTGGGACGGTCTTCCTCCAGTAAGGCTCTAGTTTTTAAACATGAAGGAACTAACTAAGGATTTAAACACATGAGCCTGGGGTGGGGGTGGGGCAGGGATATCACATGGAAACCACAACAGATAGGATTTCCTTTTAGGTATCCTTCCTGGCTCTATATACTGAGACTAGCCCCTCCCAAGCCACACCCAGCTGGGCCCAGGAGGGAGTTTCTGGGGCTTGGGGAAAGCTCTCATGACCAGCCCTGTCCCCCTCCCTTCTGTCCTCTGTCAAGGGAAGGTCAACAAGCCAGTCTCCTTTCTTAAGCACAATCACAGCTGCTTTGCTTGAGACGCCGGCTGTGCTCCAAGGACAGCGTTCCGCAGCATCCCAGCGTCTGGGAGGCCACAGCAGGAGGATTGCCATGAGTTCAAGCCAGCCTGGGTTACATAGCAAGACCCCGTCTCAAAAAACCCACCCACAAACCAAAAGCTAGAAAATATAAGAAAAAGATTCGGGAAGAAGGTAGGTGGCTCATTCCAAAGCGTGCACCTGCCAGTGGTACCTAAGGGCAGTGACAGGGAGATTCCTGGTTTTTAGACCAACCGTAAAGAGTTTAAGTGGAAAGTTGCTGCAGAAAAAAAAAAAAAAAAAAAAAGAGGAAAGTTGCTGACTTTAAATGTTTTTCCAGGATAAAATATTATTTTCCTACCAAATCAGAGGCTAACTCAGAGAATATCAAAGCGTATTTTTTTTCTTAAGCAAGCAAGCGGAGACAAGCTGAATAGCCACAGCAGGGGTAATGTAACTTCCGCAGCTTCCCATTAATCCTGCTCCACACACGCCAGCTCTGGAAACTGCAATGAGCTCTCTGGCCCCATCAGTCATTCTTGAAAGCCTTCGCTTCTCTGTCAGTGCTTGGAGGGTTGGCCTGTTATGAACTATTAGTCTCTACAGAATTACAGAACTGGCCAAATTGCAGAAAATAGGACTGTGAGTGCTTGGTCCTAATCAGGACTTCTAAGACACATCCACCCACCCCAAGGTTTAGGGAACATTGAGGAAAAGGGGGCGGTGAGATTTTAAGAGCTTGAAGAGGAGCAACAATGGGCCAGATACTCTCTCCTGGACAGGACAAGGACTACATGGAGAACTGTCCTGCCAACAGCTCACGTGGAAAAGGGAAAGATCTCAAGGAACTCCACACCTCCGTGAGAGACTCATGAGAACTAACAGGGAAGAAAAGGAACACCCACTGATCTACGACACTTGCTGGAGCATGAAGCATGTCAGGCACACACCATCAAAGACAACAGGACGAAGCACAGCGGACCCACAATCAAAAGACTTGGAAATAGGAGAGCGTGTGACAGGGGAGATGAATGGTTGTCAGGGGAAAGGAGGGGGAAGGGGAGTGGGGAGTGAGGGGAGAGAAAAAAGAAAAATAAAACCATTTTAAAAAGAACTATTAGTTTAGTCTCTAGTTTACAGATTAAAAAAAGACCAAAGTTGAGAAAGGATGGTAAGAAGGGGTCACACTGTGGCAAAATGCCTAAGTTGGGTCCTGGATTCCAGCCTCATTGGCATCAGACCACAGTCTGTCTCTCTCACATGATCTCCCAGATCAAAGCTGCCATTCCCCCACCACCCGTGTAACCTGGTCCCCTCCTTTGGAGGATTAGCTGGACTCTTCAACGTGCAGAGTTTAGGTCGGCTGAAATCCCCCAGCACGTGAGGAAAGGAGGGGACTCCAGAAAATAAAGGGGTGGTGGTATGAAACGCGATGTGTTTTAAACATGGATGGACATGTTTGTGTCTTTCCATAGTGTCAGAAGTCAGTAAATAACAAGCCAATGACCTCTGTCCATTTTATTTCCTTTAATTCACCAAATAATACTTATTTCTCTTGACAGATAAGAGCATAACGGCCTGGCAAGAACAGGTTCTTTTATTGCAACCTTAATTGCTCATACTGACTCTCAGATCACACACTGCACTTCATAGAAACGTGTCAAACAGCACACAACCATATGTCATATGTACAAGTGGCTGTATTTATGCATGCGTGTTGCAGAATGGCCAAACACAGAGATCGGGCATGGATGTGTGAGGACTCACCTCTGCAGGGGTCACATGAGAAGCCTCGGGAAGAGCCGCCATGCCATTGGGCAGAGGGCAAAGTTGTCAGGCATCAGCTGACAGGCAACTCCTAGCATTGGTCTGAGTGGGCGAGCGTCACAGGCAGGAGAAGCTGTGCTCCAGCTGCAAGCTGCAGTCAGAACCAGCCTATGAAGACGATCCCGTTGCGGAAATAGTGGAGGGGGGAGGTGGCAACGCATGCCTTGTACTGTAAAACTGGCTATAAACCTGTGGATGGGGAGGTCCTACGCTCTAAGGGAAAAATCTACAAGTCTCATGGAAGAGAAGTCAGAGGGTGGGGATAAGTGACATCTGACACTGTCTTCTGGACATGGCGAGACCTTAGTAATCATGAACTTTCTGCAATTGTGCTTATCAGAACAAACTTGCCAACTTGGTATGTCACAGAGACAAGCCAGAGGGAACCCTGGGGTCCGTAAAAGCAGACAGACAGGAGGGTGGGAGCAATGGGATGGATTGATAAAAGGAAGAGAAGGGTATAGGAAGGAGGGGGGATGGAGGAACACAGGAGTAAGTGCTCAATATGCTTGTAAAACTGGAAAATAAATAAATACCCACAATGAGCACACTAACCTCTCATAACACATCCATCCCATTAAAAAAAACAAAACAAAAAAAACAACAACAAAAAAAAACACTGACTTTGCTTGATGGGAGAGATGGCTCAGGGGTTAAGTCTGTGACTTGGAAGCAGAAAGACCTGGTTTGGATCCTGGATCCCATGTAAACACCAGGTGGACACGGAGGCGGCTTGCGCTTCCAGCTCTGGAAGGCAGACCTGGGAAACCCCAGAAAAAGCAACAAGGAGGAAGAGCAATCCAGGATGATTTCCAAAAAGTCACCCTTGGGCCCCATAGGCACACACAGTACCCTTTGATACACACAGACACAGCCATGTACGTATACACACACACACACACACGCACACACACACACACGCACACGCACACACACACACAACTGGGCTTGCCAACGTGTTGTCATTGAAGGGGGAGGAGCTTGTGTGACCTCACCCCCTCTGAGGGTCTTTCGATGCACAACACTGACATTGGCAAGAGGACCCCCTTGTTCAGTAATGTAGCCACTTCTACACATGCCTTATGCTCCAGCGAGTGCCCAGACGCCTGCTAATGCAGACGGTCCTCACTGAAAGCAGCAAGCCACAGGAGAGCGGAGGGAGACTTGCGGAGAAGATTCCAGTGGGGAAAGGAGAGTGGACGGGATCAGACGAGCAGTAGATGTGGTCAGGCTGACTAGCAAGACTAGCCATGTGGGGGAGCGCTGGGTTTGAGGGGGCTGGAGCGATGGCTCAGGGGTTAAGACTCTGTCTGGCAAGTAGAAAGAAGGTCCTGAGTTCGGATCTCAAGTCCCACGTAAAAACTTCAGCACATCATTTCACCCGTGTTACCTGATCCCGCCCTTCTCCCGCTTAATTTCTACACATCTACTCTGCGTTTACAAAGGTTCCGAGGGTCTCAAGTCCAGTACCACACTTACACAGCAAGAACTTGAACCACTGAGCATTTCCCCAACCCAATCGTTATTTTTCTTTTTTTCTCGAAAAAGACAAGGGAGGGAGAGGGAGAGAGAGAGAGAGAGAGAGAGAACACTAGAGACCTATGATGCACATATGGAAATCAGAGGACAGCTTTGGTAGTCAGTTCTTTCTTTTTCTGCCATGTGGGCTCTGGGGACCAAACTCAGATCACCAGGTTTCTACACAAGCCCCCCTCCCCCTCAAACATCTCACTAGCCCCTAGTCACTCTCAAGGTAGGCTTTGTCCTTTGCTGACTAATAGCTTCTCTATTTCCCTTGTGTTTCTTGGTCAGTCAATATTAAATCTTGTCACAAATCCTCTTGGGAAAAATCAAAGCTATGAACAATTATATAATGTTAAATAATAAATACCTAAAAGCCAAACCACAAGGACTCTGGGGACAAGAGATACACTTTCGGGGTTTCCACTGTTTCTTTATCTGACCGGAGGCAAGGAATTTAAACTTTCCAAGCTTCAATGTCCACAACTGTAAAATTGTGGATATAGACTTGTGAAGAGCCCATAAAATAACACTTAATATCTGCCAAATAATTACTAAACTCCAGACTCCGATTTAAGGGCTATTAACTCACTCTGAGCTTTGCAGCAGCCCGGGAGAGCCAATGACTGCCACTGCTTTATAAATGAGGAAAACAAGAGCTGGAGAGACAGCTCAGGAGTTAAGACTGTCTCACAAGCAGAAATTTCCTGAATTTGGATCCCAGGTCCCAAGTAAAAATGCCAGGCGGAAACAGTGGTGGCTTGCACTTCTGGCTCTGGTGGGTGGAGCAGGGAAATCACAGAGCGAAGCAAGGAGGAAGAAGCAATCCAGAATGATTCCTGAAGTCACTCTTAAGCTTCCACAAGGGACACACACACACACACACACACACACACTAAATAAAATATATTTAAAAAAAAAAAATCAGGGGGAGGATTGAAAAAAATAAAGCCAGTCCAAGGTCCTCCAGATAGGAAATCATACAGGTTGCTAAGTGTCTCCATTTGTACCAGCAAGGACCTGCAGGAAGCAGGCAGTCATTAACATACCTACATCATTGCTCCCTGTAGCACAATTCACATAACCCATCTAAACCAGGCTCACCCCAGGATAGATACACGTGCAGCCCCCCATGTTTGTGGATGGTCATTGCTCAGTGTCAAAAAGTTGGACATCCCTGATCTAAATGCAGCAGGATATATCATTAAGTGAGTTCTAAGGCATTCCGTTATGCTTTAGCTAACCAGACCTTTTTGTAAATCACAGGTAGGCAAACTGGAATTATATATTAATATGCACAGTTGGATAAACTAGACTTATAGGTCCCAAATCTGACTGAGCATCAGTAATCAACAGGGCATGGTGGCTCACACATCTAATCCCTAGTTCCCTGAGTTCAAGACCAGCCTGAACTTCAGGGTGACGTGTATCATAGACAGACAGAGAGACAGACAGACAAAATTCAACTACTGGGGTTGGGGTGTAGCTCAGTTGGTTAAGGGATTACCTAAAGGCCCTGGTTCAACTCCCATCACCTCATAAAACCCAGCATGAATTGCCCCCCATAACTCAATTTTACAACCAGTTGCTGGTGACACTGCATACTTTGGTTGCAGGACATTGAGAAGTCAAGCCGGAAATGAGGGGGACACTTCCTCCCTGCTGGGTAGCTTTCTCAGTGCCACAAGGAGCTATGCAGGCTGCTGGGGTGAAAAGACACCTACATCCTAGTCTTACCCAGTACTGGACTCCAAATGCTGCAATACCAATCCCTCCCATGAGACAGGCCCACTAGTGCAGTAGTGGTATAGCAGTTATAGGGGTAACCAAGTACTTTCTGATCCAATATATTAATATGCACAGTTTCTGATCCGATATATTAATATGCACAGTTGGATAAACTAGACTTATAGGTCCCAAATGTGACTGAGCATCAGTAATCAACAGGGCATGGTGGCTCACACATCTAATCCCTAGTTCCCTGAACTTCAGGTCTGTTCCCAGGAGGGAATTCACACCTGGTAGTGTAAACTTGGTCAAACCATAACTGGGGGAGACCACAGGTCCTAAGGGGGAGCCTGCTACTTCTAAGTAGACATGTTTTCAAACTTCCATCTAGATATTTGCATTTATACTTACAGATCAGTGTTGCTCTCAAACCTGGTCAATGAAACTTTTTTTTTTTTTTTTTTTTTTTTGCAGTGGGCTATGATTAATGCTGAGACTCAAACCTGGTCAAAGTGCTGAGATAAGTGATCGCTAAGTGCTCAGTCCTGAATGAGACATTGATGTCAACTTCCTACCGCCACCCAAGGCTTAGAAACGTCACAGAAGAGAGCACAGAAAGAACGCAAGAGTCAGAGAATGGGGCACAGTGCAGCGAACGCTGCCCTGGATAGCACGTGGCTGCTACGCCTGAACTCACAGCACCTGGGGTGACCTGCAAGAGTTCCAGCCAGTCAACATGAGTGTGGATGGGGTAGGGTGGGGGGTCCTCACCTCTAGTTGAGGAGATTGTGGCGGGTGATGGCTGTCGGGGTAAGGAGATTCATTTTTCTTTGGGGGTGTGGATGATGGTAGGTTGCCCACATGTCAGCAGATGACTCCCCACCCAGGCGCAATGCACATGGGGGTCGCACTAATGTCGCGCAATGGGTTTTATATATATAAAAAAGAGAGAACGTGAAGGCGGGACTGTTGCCGAATCCCCTGCTGGGCTGGGGGTAGGGGGGACGGAAGGCGGGGGGACAGACGGCGGGGTCTCGTGGGCGCGGGGCGCATGGGCGAGCTGGCGACGGGGTCACCACCCAGACCCCGGGAGTCAGGCGAGAAGCGGCACACAGACGAGGAGTTGGCCGCAGACTCAACTTTACTCAGGAAGAGTTTGGATTTACATAGGATCGAGGTCCAATCAGGTGTGGCCACCCCTCTGCAGGGGAGGGGAAGAGCAGCCACCAATCACTTAGCTGTTTACTGGGAATCCAGGATAGATGGCCGCTTCCCATTGGTTGTTCATCCCTCCGCCCACTAGTTGTTCATCCCACTGCCTATATTATATGGGTTCTTCTCAGGCTTATCTGTAGTCAGACCTCCTGCATTGGGGAGCCGGAGCTAGGGCCTCCCTGAATTGATAGTGCCACATGGGACTGTGGGGCAGGCATTCAGAGGAAGAGGGAGGGGAAAGAGGAATGGATAGGACCAAGATGCTTATATACATGCATGAAATTGTGGAAGAATAATTTTTAAATGTTATTTTTAAAAATCTGGCTTAGGGGGCTGGAGAGGTGACTCAGGGGTTAAGCCTCTGCCTTGCAGGCAGAAGGTCCTGAGTTCGGATCCTAGACCCCACGTATAGACACCACCGAAGCGGGGGCGGCCTGCGTTTCCGGTCCTGGTAGGGCGGAGCCTGTGAATCCTGGGGCAGAGTAAACAAGGAGCAGGTGGAGGCAGTCCATGGTGGTTCCCGAATTCGCCCGTGGTTCTACACACACACATACATGCACACATGTGCACACACCATACATGCACAATTGAATTAATAATAATAATAATAATAATAAAAAAACCCTAGCTTGGCGGCACACTTGCAATGGCAGTTTTTGAGACGCGGCAGCAGAAGGCTTAGGCTGGGGCTGGGGAGGAAGCAGAGTTTGCTGTGCAACCGTGAGGACATGAGTCTGATCCCCAGAACCCACACGGAAAAGCCGGATGCAGAGGTGAGTGCGGGTAATCCCAGGGGGCAGGTCCCGGCTGGCCAGACCACCACGGTAACCTACCTGGTGGGTTCCAACTCAAAGAAGCTTCCTCAGAAGCAAACAAGGTGGCTGGCCCCTGAGGAGTGACATGCAAGCTTGCGCTCTGGTCTCCGGGTGTGTTCGCGCCTGCAGACACAAGTACGTAAACACACCCATGGGTACACACACGCACAGCCTCGATTCCAAAGGCCCTGTCTCATCAATGACAGATCACCCACAGCAGACCTTCTGGCACTTTCTGCACTGAAAACAGTACCAGCCACTCCCTGGTGGCTCTGATAAACAGAGCGGAAAAGGAGCCTGGCCGGCATCTTTTGCTGTGATTCCGCAAATCCCTGGGGCCAGCGTGGCTCAGTGCTTCCCCGGACAACCGGCAAAGCGGTCAGTTTGGAGCAATTTTTCATTGCCTGATTACCACATCATTCAGCAACTCATTTTTTTTTTTTCCCAGCAACTCATTTTATGGGCAACTTTTACCATTCTCTAGCGAGCACATAAACCTCTTGATGAGTTTCTCATATAGAACACTGGAGGCCAGATGGTCTGGGCTGGTCAGTCGCAGGCAGTAGGAGGCTGGTGGGTCTTGTAGGTGTGCACTGGGTGACGTTGAAGACCAAGCGTCTGCGTGTGCAGCTACTACATGTGATGCTTGGGCCCTGCCAGGAGTAAGCAAATCCTAAAGTTCTTTCTTTCTTATTTTGTGTGTATCTGTGTATGGCGTGTATGCGTGTGTGTACACGTTTGCATGTGTGTGAGTGCACTTGTGTGTGCATGTGTGTCATAGTTAACCCTGGGTGTCAACTTGATACACCAGGCATTAACTAAGATCAGCTGAGACCACCTCAAGAGATAATCTGAATATTACAAAGATCAGCCCCAGATCTGATCAGAACCTCCCTAGATCTCATTGGACCCTCCCAGGAGTGGACCAGATAAAAGGACCACAGAACAGAAGAAGAGAGACTTTCCAGCGGGTCTCCGGGTTCAGCCACCAAGCCATGCCGTCTCTGCCATGACTGTATCTCCCCTCTAGACCCCTAAGGTGAATACCTTTCCTTTTCTCCCTTATTTGACTTTGGGTATTCTCTCACAGCAATAGTAACCGTTACAATGCGCTCGTGGAGCCTAGAGTTTGATATGGCTTCCTTGGTAACTCGACACCTTATATATTGAGGCAAGGTCTTTCGCTTGAACCAATATGGCTAGCTAGCATAACTAGCCATCTTACTCCAAGGATCCTTTATCTCTGCTTCCTGAATATGGGATTGAAGCTAGGCCCACACAGCTTTGAAGGGGGTTCTGGGGATTTGTATTTCAGTTCTCATATTGTATGCAAAGTACTTTACCCCACAGCGCTATCACCCCAGCCTCTAAAATCACTTCTTGATACAATAATGTTCCAAGGTTAGTAACTGACTAATAGAACTGTGTAGTTATTATGAGAACAGACTTATTTTATTTGGTTATTATTTATTCCAGTACTGTAGTTTCAAAAGATGGTTAAAGTATAGCTAATTATGACAACCTATTTTCACAGGAAATTCTTCTCTTCTTTTTTTAAATTTTTTTTATTCAATTGTGCATGTGCGTGCATGTGTGTGTAGAACCACAGGTGAATTCGGGAAACACCATGGACCGCCTCCACCTCCTCCTTGTTTACTCTGCCCGGGGATTCACAGGCTCTGCCCTACCAGGACCAGAAACACAGGCTGCCCCCGCTTCCGCCTGGCGTCTATACGTGGGGTCTAGGATCCGAACTCAGGACCTTCCACCTTCAAGGCAGAAGCTTAACCCCTGAGCCACCTCTCCAGCCCCTCTTATCTCTCTCTCTTTTTTTGGCTAGCAATTTGTCAGTACATTTACGCTGCCATAGATACTATAGGCTGGGGCTGGAGAGATGGCTCAGGGGTTAAGACTCTGTCTCACAAGCAGAAGGTCCTGAGTTCAGATCCTAGATCCTGAGTACACACACACACACACACACACACACACACGTGCAAAGTAAATAAATAAAGTTTTAAAAAATATATCACAAGGATGGAAAGATGGCTTATCAGTTAAAGGGCTTGCCACAGAAGGAATAGAATTCTAATCCCCGGGGCTGGAAAGATAGCTCAGGGATTAAGACTCTGCCTCAAAGGCAGAAGGTCCTGAGTTTGGATCCCAGGTCCCACCTAAAAATGCAAGGCAGAAATGGCAGCGGTCTGCACTTCTGGGCCTGATAGGCAGAGCCTGGGAAATCCCAGAGGGAAGCAAAAGAGGAGGTTAGAAGCAATCTGGGATGATGTTTGAAGTTACCCTTGGTCCTCCTTAGAGATACACAGTACCCTCTGATACACACACACACACACACACACACACACACATAAAGTTTAAAAAAATGAATTCTGATCCCCAGATCCTGTGTAAAATGCCAGCTGGGTGTGGTAGGCTGCCTCAGAAGACAGGACCTGGGAATCCCCAGAGCAAGATGACTAGCCATACTAGTTGAGTTGATCAGAGATCCTGCCTCTAAAAGAACAAGGTGTAAAAACAACAAAGATGATTCCTATTATCTCTCTTTGGCCTTTATTCTGACATACACACACGTGCACGCGTGCCCTCTCACACGCATATACACGTGCCTGCACCACACATAGCCTAGGAGGCTTACAGACAGCTTCTCCCATTTCTGAAGCCAAGGGAAGCCCCCGATCATGGCACGTACTTTGCAGGCGCCTTCTTGCTGTGTATCGCGTGGCAGAATCTGTTCCTCTTCTGTAAAGACACCATGTAATTACTTGTCTCATCACTGAGACTGAATCCCCAGCTGCAAGCAATTCAGGGGAAAGGAGTTGCTTTGGCTTGCGGTCCATCGCAAGGGGAAGGCATCGTGGCAGGGGTGGGAAATGGGCACATTTCACCCAAGTTCAGAGGCCGCGAGCAAACTGGAGGCGGGGCATAGCAACACAAACCTCGAGGCCTGCCAGCGGCCATGTCCTCCGCGACACTCCACAGCATCGGCTGCAGGCCGAGCAAGGAAGGTACAGGAACCTACATGGGACATTTCATGCGCACACCTCGCACGCGCTAAATCCCGTCCACAAGAACTCCATCCTTATGACCTAACCACAAAAGCCCCACCTCGCAACGCCATGGCTTTGCAGGTGAGAGTTTCACCAGAGGGGAAACACAGAGGTTTAGATGGTGGAATTTAAGGTGGACGACAGGCACGTCAGAAATTTGGGTAAAAAGAGGAGTGTGAAATAAAAACAAATGGTCACCCCCACATTCAGAGCAAAATCTCTGCTTGCTGGTCACTGCCTTCCCCCCAATGGGCAGCTGCACCTGCAGAGTCTGTACTTGATCATGTGTCCCCTGGGGACAGGGGCTAACTCACTGCCCATCCTTCACTCCGCCCACAAGCCCAGGCACTGTAAAACTCCACCCCACCCTCAGACTCCACCACCAGGGAACCACATAATTGATAAATTTTTCCCATTTCTTGTCCATAGCGTGGCGAATTTGAGCTTTTTATCTTACGGTGATGAGCCCTGTTTCTGTTAATATGTTAGTATGTTCTGTTCTAGTTAATATGACCCCAAATTATATGGGTTATTTGGAAAATGAATACCTGAAAAATACCAGCATTCTATTTCTTTCTAAGTCACCCCCCTCTACCACCCTTCAGAGACAGCTACTGATACTATGCCACGGATAGATCCTTCCAGAAATACCCTGTGTATATGTGAGCGCGCACGCGCGCACACACACACACACACACAGCTCTGCATCAGGCTGCCTGGCTTTGAATCCTTACTGATCCATTTGTAACACTAACTTCAGTTTTCTCACTTGTAAAAGGGGACTAAGAGTAATAATAATGATGATGATAATGATGATAATAATATCTACTCATAGGGTTTATAGAGCATTAAATGAGTTCACACATGAAGTGATTGGAAGTTAGCCTAGCATATCCCAGCCCTTATAAATATAGAGTTTCTTGCTGCTCTATCTGGGCCCCTGTGTGACATGATTGAAGAGTGCGTCTCAACCTGCCTGACTTAACACATCAGCACATGTGTTGAATGTATATTGTCTCCCACAGGCTCATGCATTTGAATCCTTAGTTAGCATTTGGGAAGGTCATAGCATTCTTCAGAGAAAGAGCCTTGCTTCTGCTAGTAGTGGGTTCTAGGAGTCTTCTGCTTGCTCTCTCAGCCTCCAGCTTCTACCATCTGTGTTGCATTGTTGCTGATAAATGACCATCGAATGGCTTAAGGGAACAAGGGGTTTATTCTTTTATGATTCCTGGTTAGTTCTCAGTCCAGCTTGACGGGAGAGCACGCACCAACACCAGGGCCGAGGGAACTGGCCACATCGTCACCACATAATGGCTGAGAGATGGACAATCTTTACTTGCCAGACCAGCACGTCTGGCCAAGTGTACAGAAGGATGCCGACTCTCTCAATCAGCTCTCTGTGATTTATCCAGGGTCTAATCCCACCCACCATGGGCTGGGCCTTCCCCATCAGCTAGACAATCTCCTTCAGGTTTGCTCTGGGCTTAACTCAACTACTAATTCTCTACAAATGTGCCCAGAGCTCAAACCCTCAACAGTCAAATTGACACCTGTGCTTAACCATGACACTCCACCCCTTGTCAACTTGACACAAAAACATAGCACTTTTAAACTGTAACCTTCGATCTTTGTCCCCACAGATGTTAAAAAGTTATCTTAAAATATAAATACATTTCATGGACAAATTTAAAATGTTCTCTCATTAAAACTTCAGTTCCAACATTTTAAAAGTTCAAAGTTTCTTAATCTTAAGAATCTTAAATCAGGGGGCTGGAGAGGTGGCTCAGGGGTTAAGCCTCTGCCTTGCAGGCAGAAGGTCCTGAGTTCGGATCCTAGATCCCACATATAAACGCCATAAACGTTGGCGGAAGCTGGGGCGGCCTGCGTTTCTGGTCCTGGTGGGCGGAGCCTGTGAATCCCGGGGCAGAGTAAACGAGGAGGAGGTGGAGGCGTCCATGGCGGTTCCCGAATTCACCCGTGGTTCTACACACACACATGCACACACGCACACGCACACAATTGAATAAAAAAAAGAATCTTAAATCAGAATAAGTTACTTTAAAACAGATAAAACATTAAAACAGAAGTATCTTAATATAATAAGAAAACATTAAATTAAGATCAAAGTCCAGCAAATCACCGTATCCTGTACTTCAATGTCTATCTTCTGCCGCTTATTACATAGTCAAGATAGCGCGAAGATTCTAGGCGTTCCCAGTCCCCGCTTGCAGCTTGAAGTTATAACAGCGGAGTTCCTTGAACCAGGTGAATCTCCACTCACAATCGTCCTCAGCATACATCCCACGGTTCTGGCATCTCCAACACTCTGGGTTTGTCTCTGCAGCTATACGCTTCACCTTCTCTTGCAGGAACTCTACGCCTGCCACTTGGTGCCAAGCCTTTGCTCCGTTTCATGAACCCCTCAAATCATTCACCAAAACCATTACCACCTGGGGGAAGCTGCCAGACTCCAAAGCGAGTTCGAAATGCAGTTTGGTCCACTGGAGCCACAGCTGCACCAAATCTTGGCCCTGATGCTGGAAAAGCCTCTTCTAGGCAGCCAAACTTCCAAAGGGCAAGAAACAGCTTTAACCTGGGCTTTTGGCCCCTGAAGGAATCTGGATTTCCAAACCACGAACTTGCCATTTGGTGGTTTTGACGTCTTCCACCGTCTCCATACAGGTCACTAGTTTTCCTTCACTGATACGCATTTCTCCAACAGCAGCAGATATTCTGCTGCCTGCCCTTTGTACATCCAGAGCTTCACAGCCACCCACACAGCTCTCCACTATCAAGCAAACCAGTCCATCCTCTTTAAACTCAACTTCAACAAAGTCCTTGTTCCCCTCATCAGAAACTGGGCCCAAACAATTCATTACTCTCTCAGCATCACTGTTTTCCAAATGGTCCACCAAACTCTAAAGAATGGTTTTTGTAATCCACAGAATGAAAATCTTCAAGCATTTCCAACTTCGTCCAGCAAAACCATTCAAAAGCCACAAAGTCCACATAGTCAGATTTATCAGCAACACCCCATTTCCTGGGTACCAAATTCTGTTGCAGTTTGCTTGCATTGTTGCTGATGTCCATCGAATGGCTTAAGGGAACAAAGGGTTTATTCTCTTATGATTCCTGGTTACAGTTCTTAGTCCAGCTTGACGGGAGAGCATGAACCAACTCCAGGGCCAAGGGAACTGGCCACACCGTCACCACATAATGGCTGAGAGATGGACAATCCTTACTTGCCAGACCAGCATGTCTGGCCAAGTGTACACAAGGAAGCCAATTCTCTCAACCAGCTTTCCAGGGCCTAATCCCACCCGCTATAGGCTGGACCTTCCCCATCAGCTAGACAATCTCCTTCAGGTTCGCTCTGGGCTTAACTCAACCACTAATTCTCTACAAATATGCCCAGAGCTCAAACCCTCAAGAGTCAAGTTGACACCTGTGCCTAATTATGACAATCTGCCATACCTTTTCTACCATAATAGATTGTATTTCCCCGCTGGAACCGTAAGTCAGACATGTCTCCTTTTGTCCTCTTAAGTTGCTTGAGTCTTGAGTGGTGTCGAGTGGCGTCTCGTAGCAGCAGAAGGACTAACCGGAACACAGACCTTCTTCATCATGTTATAATGCTCCAGAACGTGAACCGTTGCACATACACATTTTATTTTGCCCACAGTGTTGTGCCAAGCCTTCTGTGTGTGGACCCTTCGCCACAGGTGACAGTTTCTGTAAGAGATGAAGATCTCCATTGCCCGTGGGATGGTTTCGGACAAGGCCGGCGCGGCCTTTCTGTTGTGCACTGTTGTTCTTGGTTGTGTTTGCTCAGAGCGCGGCTAAATCAGAGGCGCACGTTCGTGGATGATGGGAAGCGTCGCTCTCAAAGCAGCCCTGGAATGAGGAGCAAGACCCCCCGGGAGTCCACTCTGGAAGAGCCAAGAGAAAGTCACCGAATGAACAGCTCCCCCTCCCAACTGTCCTGCGTGTGCATGGGATGCACATGTGTGTGCAGGCATGTGCGTGAGCACATGTGAGTGTGTGTGGATTTGGAGGTCCGGGGTTGATATTGAGAATTGTCTTGGATCCATATTGTTTCGATTAATTCCAATTAATCAATCCCAGAGCTCACCGATAGGGTTAGTCTCACTGGCCAGCTTGCTCTGGGGATTTCCGGGCTCCGCCTACCCTGGCTGGACTTGCAGGGGGGCAGTGACATCCACCTGGCCTCAGGCTGGCGTGGCAAGTGCTTTGGCCGCCGAGCCATCTCGCCAGCCGCCATCGACTCTTCTGCATCTGTCTGAGGCTTGGCATCATCTGGGAGCTTTTCTCCCAAGGTCCGAACGGTGACCGTGGGACATTTTCACTTGTCCATCCCCATCCTACTCTCTGCGACTCTGCAGTCGCCTTGGAAACCATCGCTTCTCCGAATCCCTGCAGTTTTGGAAGCCGCTGCCGGCAGACACTGGAAGGAGGCGTGGCTTCTTAGGACCCCCCCAGAGACTGTCACAACGTGATTATCCGGCAGCTCCCCCAAGCTCCCGGGGGCCCGTGAACACAGCAGAATCACATGTGTCCCCAAAGAAGAATCAGTGTTCAAGAGTCAGTGAGCTTAATTATACAAAGTCACTCCCAGCACAGGACTAAGACAAGGGGCGTCATGGCACCAGAGATCCAGATGAGGTGCGCTCACAAGCGGGAGCCTCCTCAGGCTTCTAGAAACGCCTTCCAGTGAGCAGATTTCAGCGGGCACTTAGAAACAACTTAGAAGAGCAATTCAGGGTGAGGGAGATGATTGCCCAGTTGGTCGAGAGCTTGTCACGTGTGCACAAGAACCATCGTAAAAAAAAAGTTGGGTGTGCTGGTCCACGCTTGTAGTCTCAGAGCTGGGGTGTGGTGGAGATAGGCAGATGCCCAGGGCTCACAAGCAGGTCAGTGATAGATGCGTTTCAAAAAGTAATGCAAATGTGCCTGAGAGCCAATATCTAAGGCTCACACACACACACACACACACACACACACACACACACACACACACTTTAAAGCAACTGAGTGGTTATAACAAAGGTTCTAATAGTAAAAACCCTGCTTGGGTCAAAGGTTACCCTCTCAAGCAAGGCAATTGGTTGGAAAACTGTCGAGACAGGCAGTTTTTGGTGCTCTGTGGGTCTTTCAGAAGCCGTGATCTGAGCAACTGCTGAATCTGGTGGGCCTGTTTTCTCAAATGAAGGCTCCACATGCGTGCGTAGATGTTAGCTCAGGGTGGAAGGACTTCTCTAACTGCAATTCTTCATAGAATTGTGCTTGAGAATGCTGCCCTCGATTGCCCTAGCTGGGACTTCCTCCTTTCTTCAGCTCTTTCCTCCCTCTCTCCCTCCCTCCCTTTCTTTCCTCCCTCCTTCTCTCCTCACTTTCTCTCACTTCCTTTCTTTTCCCCTCTTTCTTCTCCCTCTCCTCTCTCTCACCTCCCTCCTCCCCTTCTTCCCCTCCTCCCTCTCTTCCTTCCTTCTTTCCCTCCTTCCCAAGGTCTCTTGCAGCTCAGGTTGGCCTTGAACTTGCTGTGTATCCAAGCATGGCCTTGCGTTTCAGATCCTCCCTACCGCTGCCTCCCATGCTGACATTTCTCTAGCGGCCTTTTCAAAAGTGTTTTCCTTCTTACAGAGAACATGTAAGAACGGTGACCACTGGTTTGTTATTTTGATTCATCTCTTGAAGGAGGAATCTCCTTCAAGATATTTGGTGTAATTTTGTCAAGTTGAATTTCCATGTGATTCTGTCCCTTTCCTGACTCCTTTCTCGAGGTCTACTTTATTCTTCTTTATGCCTCATGTTTATGGATGTATTCAGGCACACTCTTCCTAATGGGCTCACAGACATGCATCTTGATGGGATCGTTTGTCATGGTTTTCTTCCTCTGTGTGAGACAGGATCTCGACTTGCTGTTGTGGCCAAGGGTGACCCTGAACTTCTGTCTTCCTGTTCCCACCTGCTGGCAGACCAGGCATTGCAGGTGCATCTCCATGCACTTGGTCTGCGCAGCGCTGGGTTCAAGCCCAGAGCTTTGGCCGTGCTGGGCACTCTACCAGCTTCTTGCTAAGCACTGCATAGAAAGTGCTGGTAAGAGGCTGCAATCCCAGCACGCAGAAGAGGGGGCTTCAAGGTCACCCCTCACTGTGAAGCAAGCTCTCTGGCAACTAAGCTACACCTTGGGCTTTTCTTTTTTAAAACAAACAAAAAACCAACAACAACAACAAAAAACATATCTCATGTACCCCAGGCTGGCCTGGAACTTCCTATGTAGCCAGGGATAACCATAAACTCCTGATCCTTCTGCCTCTGCCTCCCAACTGATGGACTATAGACATATGAAACTATTTACTATTTCTGCCTTATTAATAATGTTGTCGGGCACTGTGGTTATTTAATTTTGTATTAATATTTAGTCTTCTTAATTATAAACATAATGGGTGGTTTCCCTGATCCCCACTCCTCCCTCCCCCACTCCTCCCTCCCCATTGTCCCTTCCCTTCACCAATCCATCCCTCTCCCACCGACCTTCCTGTCTGTCTGCTTGGGTGGACTATGGGGCTCCTTTTGGGTCATATATATTGGTGTGGACTCAGGTCTCAGGGGCAGATTAAGTGGCACTTCCTTGGGCAAACCCACTGATAGGGGTACCTCCTACTCTAGCCCTAGACCCTAAGGTTCCACCTGCATGTAGTTATTTCTCCTGAGTTCATCGCTAGTCTATATGTTTTTTATTTTATAATTCTTTTGTTTACCTGATCGGCCACATTCTTTCTTTTAACATTTTATGTGTGTGTATGTGTGTGTGTGTGTATGTATGTGTCAGAGGGCATTATGTGTCCCTGTGGAGAACCAAGGGTGATTTCGGAAATCATCCTAGATTGCTTCTCCCTCTGTGCTTGGCTCTGGGATTTCCCAGGCTCCGCCCAGGAGGCCACCCCACCATTTCCACCTGGCATTTTTATGTGTGACCTGGGATCTGCACTCAGGACCTTCTGCTTTCGAGGCAGCCCTGATTGGCCACATTCTGAAAGCAAGCTCCCTAGGGGTCCAGCTGGAGTTGTTTGTTTCTCGCTGGGTGTCTGTGACCCGTTCACTGATGCCCGGGGGCTGACAGCTCAGAGCACCTCTGTGGCCCCTCGCTCGCGGGGTGTCCACTGTTCTCCCGGCTTCTGGCTGGAGTCTGCTTTGCCAGAGATCATGGTTAACGCTGCTTGGCCTCCGCTGGCCAGCAGCCTCTGCGACTTGCCTTCTGTCTTTCCTTCAAGTGTCTTTGGTCAGAGTCCAGAGTTTCAGACTTCTGAAATTGCTTTGCAAAACCCCCTGGGTTCCGCTCAGTGGAGAGCCCAGCCCTGGCGAGACAGCTGTCCCGCAGTGCTGTGGGTATTGGACACATGTCCCGCAGTGCTGCGGGCATTGGGCACGTCCTTGAGATGTGGTCTTTATGTGCCTGGATGTCACCTGGGCCTCTGTCCGAGGCTGCTTCTACATCCATTTGCGCAATGCCTAATGTGCGGCTCAGCCTGGCCTTAGATGCACAGCAACACACACACCACACATCACACCATATACACACACCATATATACACACCATACACATACCATACCACACACACTCATACCACACACACACACCCTACACACATACCACACACATACACACCACACACACTCACACCACACACACAACATACACACATGCAGTGCACTACACACATGCACACACAGACACACACACCCATGTGCACACACACATGTGCACACATACATGCCTTCCCCCTGCCATCCAGAAAGCCTGAGATGATCTCTCAGCCCTCGCTGAGGACAGAAGGACCCAGGGTAGAGACAGCCCCGGCCCCCAGCACGCCCCTTGCTCATTTTCCCCATCAGGAAGACCTCCCCTCCAGAATGCCTGTGTCCCACACACCTGATGCCCACACTAAGACGTACCAAAAATGCTCCCAAAGCAACCTTCCGGGTTCATTCTCCCTGTGTTGTCTTTGTACGATTAGATCTCACTGTTCCAAAACCAGGATTTACTTGTTTTCAGGTGAGACCAAGGACAAAACTATTAACCCTGCCCCAGACATGTAGAGTCATGGTTGTCCCTTGGCACACAGCACAGGAGGTCACATTCGGGGTGCCCCGGCATGCAGCACGGGAAGCCACACTCGGGGTGCCCCGGCATGCAGCACGGGAAGCCACACTCGGGGTGCCCCGGCATGCAGCACGGGAAGCCACACTCGGGGTGCCCCGGCATGCAGCACGGGAAGCCCTACCTGAACAAGTTACCTGGTGATACACCGGAAGCAGTGGTCCAAGGACTCCCCGACACTTCAACGAGTTCGGTTCTCTGACATGGACCATACCATCTCCCTTGCTCCCCAGCACGGGGGTGCTCCAGGCCAAGAGCCTTAGGGACAGCCTTGCTCCACCACGGCCTCTGCTCCCTTGAGTCTAGCCTGGGGCCACATCCTGCCAATTCTCTCTCCGGGATGGAGCCCGTCTCTCTGCAGCCTCCCCTGCCTGGGCCAGCGGACGGCCTCTCGGGTTCCCACCCCTCATCCCAGGCTCATCCTTCCTGCCGCAGTGCATCCTCTCAGTGACGCCTGTTGTTCCCCCCAAATTCTAACATTTTTCACGTTTATTTATCGTGCGCGCACGCACAGGCCACAGCGCGTCCGAGGACAGCGAGCCCCGTGGCTCTGCGGGAGTCGGTCGCTCCTGCCACCACGCGGACCAGGAATCTGCTCCGGCGGCAGGTGGCTTTGCCCCCCACACTGCCAGCTGTCCGCTCCGCCCCTCCCAGCTCCACGGCTTCTGCTGGAGCTCGGGCACCTGCCCACCTGCCCGTGCGGGCCTCCTCCCGTGCCCGGCTGACTTTCTGTCTCCAAATGCTGATTCTTCCGCTCTGCCCAGAGCTTACTTTCGCTCCTGTCTACCTTTAAACTTCTGAAGTAGAGTTGCCCTCAGGGAAGCCTTCTTTCTCTTCTTTGTCCTTCGTCTCCTCGTGGAGCCAGATGGCACCTGTCTCCCCCCATCCCCATCATGCGCCACAGTCGTTTGTTTGTTCACTGGCCTCCTCTGGCCTGTGAGCAGCCGGCAGCCAGGCCTGCCCCCCAGACTCTGCCCCCCAGACTCTGCCCAGCTTCTAGAGTCTCAGTGACTCATGATCCCTCAGCAGTGGGCGAGGAGGGAAGGAATAAACGAGACAGAAATCTTACTGAAGTTTGCCCGAACTGTCGCCGATCAATTCACCACGGGATGGCTGAAGAGGGAGGAGGGCTCTGTTTCCTCTTCAATTCTTGGGTACAGTTCCTTCGGGCTTAGCAGGAGAGCTCGTACCAACACCAGGGCTGGGGAAGCCAGCCACACATATCCATGAGCTGCCAAGAGGGGCAACACCCCTCGCCAGACAGCGCGTCTGTCCCAGTATGTTGAAGAACGCCAACCAACCGAATCAGTGCCCTCATGTTTCTGCCTGCCCAGGGATGGTCCCGTCACCATGGGCTGAGCCCTGTCCATCAATCAACGGGCTTCCACAGGCTTGCTCAGGGCTCAGTCAACTCTAGCACTTTACAAAGAAGCCCGGAGTTCAAACTTTCAATTGCACATTGACACCCATAGCATCGCCCACACATATGGATACGGATATGGATATGGACATGGACACACACACACACACAAACACATGTGTGTGTGTATGTATGTATATAGTCCTACATACCACGTAGCCCAGATTGACCGCAAATTTGCCCGTAGTCGAAGGCACCCTTGGATACCTGATCTTACAGCCTTCACCTCCCAGGTGTCGGGGATGGCTAGCAGGGGCCATCTCCCATTTTATGTATTGGCATGGGGGTGGACCCTGGGGCTTGGTGCAGGCTAGCCAAGCGGCTCCCTAACTGAGCCACATAGCCATCCTCTCTTTTCTAGGTGTAGATTGAAAAGTCCTTGGAAGCTCCTCTGTTGCCCAGCGTCACAGCTCTGACCCCTTTAAAGCCTGTGTGTTTCCTCTTCGGACTTCGTCCTCCGTGGTCCTGGTGGTTTTCATGAAGACAACAGAGAGGACCGGGCACCAAACGTTCACATTTGTCATCCTGACAAATTTATCTTTCCTTTGAGTCTGTGTTTGAGATGCAGATTAAATTGTCCATTTTTAATGCTCCCTGGAATGAGTGATTTTTAATGCGGCCCAGCAGCTCGGCAGAGTAGTTGACCTGAGCGGGGACTGTGGGCCTGAGTCGCTCTGCAAAGATCTTCCCTGGTTCTGCTCATAAAGCGGAGGCTTGTAGCTCTCCCTGTCCATGGATCGGAGCTACTTATTCTGCCACCCGCACTAACCTTTAAGAAATACTGAGTGACAGCCACGCTTATAAATATAGTCAACTAGAGGAGACACTTGGAATAAACGATGTAAGGACTGAAATGACCCATGCAGCCTCATTCATTCATTCATTCATTCATTCATTCTTGTGGGTTGCAGGCTGCCCTTGAACTTTCTATGCATTTGAGGAGGACTTTGAACTTCTGATCCTCCCGCCTGTGCTCCCCAAGTGCTAGGATCACAGGCGTGTGCCCCCATGCCTGGTTTATGTGGTGCTGGAGTCAAACCCCCAGCAGTATGCCAGAGAAACACTCGACTGACTGAACTCCCTCCCCAGTCCCTGCCTTGAGCCCTTACCACCTTTCACCTCTACCCCAGGTCAGCTATGTGTCTCCTCCGTTCTACATACTCACCCGAGTGCCTCATGGGAAAGCGCCTCTTCTTTGCCCATCATACTTTCCTGAGCAGCCAGGGGCACCTCAAGTTTTCCTTCAGTACCTAGCCCACCCCCCACTGTGTCTCCTGGGACATCTGTTCCTACATGTAGCCCGAAAGAGCTGCACACGAATAGGACTCAGGTGAATATCTGGTTTTTGTTTGTTTGTTTTGCAAACAACTTTTTGCCACTTAGTGGTAAATATCTTCAAAGAAAGAAAGAAGGGCAGGAGAGATGGCTCAGCGGAGAGAGGGGCCTGTGTACAAACCTAGGAATGTGTGTTCACTCCCTGGGACCCATATGGTAGAGGGAGAGAACCAACTTTCTTAAATTATCCTCTGACCTCCACACGTGCCTGAAGGACTGAAATAAAACAAGCAAAAGACCAGACAAACATGACGTTTGGGAATCGGTTCTCTCTTTCCACCCCGTAGGCTGCGGGACTCACACTCGGGTCATGAGTTTCTTCAGTTCTATAATGCACTGACCTGTTACAAAATGCAAGTCTGATGGAACCGGAGAGATGGCTTAGGGATTAAAACTCTGCCTCCCAAGCAGAAGGTCCTGAGTTCAAATCCCAGGTCCCACATTCAAAATATCAGGCAAAAATAGTGGTGATCTGTACTTCTGACCCTAGAAGGACCCTGGGAAACTTGACAGCAAAAAGCAAATGAGGTTGTTCAACCCAGGATGGTTCCTGAAGTCACCCTTGGGCCTTCAAGAGAACACACAGTGCCCTCTGACACACACACGCACACACACACACACACACACACACACACACACACAGACACAATGCAAGCCCGAGAGTGATGGTCTGTGCTTGGCATCGTAGTACCTGAGAGATAATGCAGGCTGGTCCCTGAGCTCCGGGTCATCCTCGGCTACATGGCTAATCCAAGGGTAGCCTGGGCTCCATGAGGGTGTCTCACAAGCAACAATGGGGCTCAGTGGACAAAGGGTACAAAACTCATGACCCGAGTTTGAGTCCCACAGCCTTCAGGGTGGAAAGAGAGAAATGATTCCCAAACGTCATCCTCTGACCTCCCCACATGTTGCAAGACAGGCACGCCCCCACCCTCCACAACATCGCACCAAGGGTGCTGTGCGGATGCACGAGGAAGGCTGCGATGTGCTTTCTCGTGCTCAAGAAAAAAACCGGGAGGGGAATAGAACAAGGCGGCAACATGTATGCAGCATAACGGCTCTGCTTTACAGGAGGACAAAAACATCCTGGGGCAAAGATGGGTGACCACGCCCAGAAGTGTGGGTTCACGCACGTTCCACCTTGGAAGAAGCTACACAAACACACATTGTTACAGATTCTCCCCCCTCAAAAAAAATCGTGAATCGTGAATCAATGTGCTTACTAGGGTCACTTTCTTGACCTCTTCTCCACCCTATGTTTTGTGATGGGGTCTCTCCGGAATCTGGACATCTTCTTTTCAGCTAGAGCTGTGGCCGGAGCCCCTCCACCATCTTCTTGTCTCCCTCCTTTCAGCGCAGGGTTAGGGGTGCCCACTGCCACCCCTGGCTTTTACAGGGGTGCTGGGGGTCCGAACTCGGGTCCTCACGCTTGTGCACAGGCACCTGCCACTGAGCCAGCTCTCCCGCCCCCTTAGCTTCAGAGCTGCCGGAGGCTGCCGGTCTTTCAGGCTTAGCAAACACATCGAGATTTCACCTAGTATGATGTTAGGTCATGTTCAAAGTCGATGGTCAGTGGATGTTATGGGGCCTGTAGACGCCCGAGATAAATGAGGTTCCTAATCAGCAACTCCATTTCTCCAGCATCCGTGTGTTCTAGGCAGCTAAGGTCGCCCTGTCTACATGGGGCTTCCTCAGGGAACCTGAGTTCTCGACAGAATTTTGATAACTACTGAACTGGGTGGCTGCTAGTCACACCCGGCAGTCATTACACGGGTCTCCCTGTTCGGAAGAGTCTTTAAGATTCGTAATAAACGATCAGATGCAGGAAGGTATCATGGTGTGTGCCGCAACCTCTGGGGATGCTGAGGCAGAGGGATTGCTATGAGTTCCCCCGGCACAGAGTCAGACCCTGGCTGTAGAACAAAGCAAAGAGTCAAATACATTGTCATTAAAGCAGAAGAGCAGAGGTGTTCAGAGGAGAAGGCACGTGGCTCCAAGGCCTGGTGACTTGAGTTAGATCCTTAGAACCCACATGAAAGTGTCCTCTGGCCTCCACTACATGTTCTGTGACCTCCACGAGACGTCCTCTGGCCTCCACTAGACGTCCTCTGGCCTCCACGAGACGTCCTCTGACCTCCACTAGGTGTCCTCTAACCTCCACGAGATGTCCTCTAGCCTCCATGAGACGTCCTCTGGCCTCCACGAGACGTCCTCTGTCGTCCATGAGACGTCCTCTGACCTCCACGAGACGTCCTCTGTCGTCCACGAGACATCCTCTGACCTCCACGAGACGTCCTCTGACCTCCACGAGACGTCCTCTGACCTCCACTAGACGTCCTCTGGCCTCCACGAGACATCCTCTGGCCTCCACGAGAACGTCCTCTGACCTCCACGAGACGTCCTCTGGCCTCCACTAGACGTCCTCTGGCCTCCACGAGACGTCCTCTGACCTCCACGAGACGTCCTCTGACCTCCATGAGATGACTTCTGACCTCTACGAGATGTCCTCTGACCTCCACGAGACGTCCTCTGAGCTTTACAAAATATCCGCTGAACCATATTCATGTGCCGAGGTGTATATTCTCTCTCTCTCTCATAAATAAAAAAGAACATCTTGCTGTACCCACAAACATCCCAAGTCTTGAAAGAACAGCGGGAAAAAGCAATACTTTTTTTTAAAGCTTTATTGTGAGAGAGAGAGAGAGAGAGAGTGTATGTGTGTGTGTGCACGCGCGTGCGCATTAGAGAACACTGAGTGTCTCTGTGGAGGACCAAATGGGACGTCAGAAATATCCTGGATTGCTTCTACCTCCTTTTTGCTTGGCTCTGGGATTTTCCTAGGCTCCGCCCACCAGGGTGGAACGAGCAGGCCACTGCAGTTTCTACCCCGAGTTTTTGCGTGGGACCTGGGATCGGAAATCAGAATCTTCTGCTTATGGGTAGAATCTTAACCCCTGAGTCATCTCTCCAGCCCTCTTCGTGTCTTTTTAAAAATTATTTATTTATTAATTTATTTGTGTGTGTGTGTGTGTGTGTGTGTGTGTGTGTGTGTGTGTGTATCAGAGGGCAATGTAGGTCCCTGTGGAGCACTAAGGGTGACTTCGGGAATAAGTCAAGTTTTTAAAGTATATGTAGGTCAGCTGGCTTTCCTGTCTGGTTTTATCATGCATCTTGGATATTTGACAAGCTATTTTCTAAGTTGAAGTAGAAATTAAAAACAATGCGCCCAAGCAGGTCATGTCTGCCAACTTTTTCTCGCATCGTGAACTTTTCTTTGAAAAGTACATTGCTGTCTAGGCTAAGCATACGGGGCGCTTCCAGGAAGCTATGTGACCCGTTCTAAGAGAAATGTGATCTCTCCGCTGGTAGGAACGCGGGGATCGTGTGACAGAATGCAGAGTTGGCAGGTGTCGGCTGCTCCAGCTCCCCAAATCCTGCCAGCAGAATAGAATTGCAATTTCTTTTTTTTTTTTTTTTTAAACTTTTTTTTTTTTATTTATTCAATTGAGCTTGTGTGTGCGTGTATGTGTGTGTGTGTAGAACCAGGGCAAATTCGGAAACCAGTATGGACCCCCTCCACCTCCTCCTTGTTTACTCTGCCCCAGGATTCACAGGCTCCGCCCTACCAAGACCAGAAACCCCGCTTCCGCCGCGCATCTATACATGGGGTCTAGGATTTGAACTCAGGACCTTCTGCCTGCAAGACAGAGGCTTAACCCTTGAGCCACCTCTCCAGCCCCCTAGAATTGCAATTTCTTTGGGAGATGGGGAGGGGAAAGTTCTTGCCAAGTAGTCAGGTTGGGGCCTCGACCTGGTGATCCTTCTGCCTCAGCTGCCCACAAGATTACAGTGTGCCCCACTAAACTAGAAGTGACACCTCAAGAACCAAAACACTGAGGATGGGAAGAGCTTAACCCCTCCCGAGGGTGAGAATCCAAGGTGCTGCGACCTCGGACCAAGATCGGCCCTCCCAGGGACCTTCTTCCTCTGGGGTTCATTCTACTC
Organism: Typhlomys cinereus; assembly: GCA_023101885.1. Taxonomy (NCBI): domain Eukaryota; kingdom Metazoa; phylum Chordata; class Mammalia; order Rodentia; family Platacanthomyidae; genus Typhlomys; species Typhlomys cinereus. The sequence goes on from JALPQD010000030.1 coordinate 9,320,446, forward strand.
ACTGCCCACCTTTTCCCGCTGGAGATGCCCTCTGGGGTCATCTCTCTGATCCCAGCTGTCAGTCCCCAGGAAGGGTGGGCAGGGCCTGTGGCATGCCCAGGGGGTTCCGGTCCCCTAGCGCCCTTGGAGCTACTTCACCTGTTGCCTGCCGCCCACCAGCGCTTGCGCTGGCCCTGGATCTTGTTTCCCCGGGAGATCTGTCTTTCGTAGACTCACGGGACCCTTTTACCCCCAGCGCTTCCCAAGACGGGGAACAACGCTGTCGGTCACAAAATCAACCAGGGCTGGACGGGAGAGGCCGAGGTGGGAGGACACCGCATACTCAAGATGGGTGTGAAATGGTGGGTTCCAGGCCGAGACCCTGCCGAAAGGAAACGACACAGAGCAAAACAGGACGTCAAAGCCTCGCTCAGCGCAGGAGCTAGAAACACGTGACGTGGGATGGAGGAACGAGGTTAGCACTCTGCTTGACATGCTTATTTCATGCTGTTCTTGTCTTTTTGTTTGTTTGTTTGTTTGTTTTTTTCACGACAGGGTCTTACTCTTCAGTCCTCGATGGCCTGGAATTTGCTATGAGCCTGGACCAGCGTTGAGCTTGCAGTAGCTCTCCTGACTCTTGCGTGCTGGGCCACCGGGTGGACCACTCTGCTTGGTTGTTTTATTTGGTTCTTGCAGGGGGTGTTGGTGAAGGAGCAGTGGCTGAGAATTTGGGAGCAAGAAGCTTTTCTGATTTTGCTGCACCCCTTAAACATTTTAACTTTTGTGTAGACGCGCGCGCGCGCATGTGTGTGTGTGTGTGTGTGTGTGTGTGTGTGTGTGTGTGTGTGTGTGCATGCGTGCGCATATGTGGGAACGCATTTGCATGTATGCGCGTGCATGTGCGCGCACACGCACATACACAAGACCCGAGGTTGATGTTAGATGCCCTTTTTATTTGCTCTTCATATTATTTTTTAAATAGTGTGTGTGTGTGTGTGTGTGTGTGTGTGTGTGTGTGTGTGTACCTATTAGAGGGCATGTATGTCATATGGAAGACCAAGGGTGACTTTGGGAATCATCCTGGATTGCTTTGCTCTGGGATTCCCAGGCTCCACCTACCAGGGCGGGAAATACAGGCCACTGCTGTTTCTGGGGACTTGGGATCTGAACTCAGGACCTTTTGCTTGTGAGGCAGAGTCTTAACCCCTGAGTCGTCTCTTCAGGCCTGCATCATTTTTTGGGACATAGTCTCTTATTGAGCCCAGAGCTCACTGATGGGCTATACCAGTTGTGCAGTGAGTCCCAGGGATCTGCCTGTCTCTGAACCTCTAGCACTAGGATTACAGATGTGCACAGCCAGGTTTGTATGAGGCCACTGGGGACTCGAACTCAGGTTCTCCTGGTGTGTGGTGGGTACTTTATCAAATGAGCCTTTTCTTGCAGCCCTGTTTGTTGCACCCTTGTTTCTCGGAGATAATGCTGGCAGGAGATGGATGGGGGCGCCCAAGCCGAATCGCCTGGGCTGAACAGATGACAGTGTTGTCATTCTGCCTTGTGCCTGTGGAGAGCAGCGATCCCAGTGGACTTGGGGAGACACGCGCCTTCCTTCCTCCTGTGCTTTTGAAATGAAGAGGGGCCTGTCAGAGGGCTCAGCCGGACAGAGGTGCTTGCCACACAAGCCTGGCGACCTGAATTTGATCCCTGGAACTCGAAAGGTGGAAAGAGGGAAATGACTCCTGAAAATTGTCTTCTGAACTCCGCATGCATGCCATGCATGGGCGCATGTGTGTACGCATGCATAGTAAATAAAAACTGAAAACAATTAAAATGAAGATGTTCACTGCTGTATGTGATAATGAGGAAAACACACAGTGTTGTGGGGTGCATGCCTGTAACCCCAGCCCTCCACAGGTATAGGGAGGAGCATAGTCAAGGGCATCCTTGACTACATAGCAAGGTCAAGTTCTGTCTCAAGGAAATAAACTAAGTGAAGCAAATGCTATGTAAAAATACAAATAACATCAAAAGTATAGAGAAGAAAACAGTTTAAGAAGCAGCATTTTCTTAACATCCTAAAACCACGGAGGCAGAAATACCAATATCACAAGATAATTGTAGAGTCAAGGAAATGAATGTGGAAAGAATCCCAGTGAGTGATCGCGTGATGCCCGTGAGCAGGGAGTTACACCAAGGCCTTCAGAGTTCAGGTTCCAGCTTTCTTCAGGGGTTGTAAAATTTACAAAATCAAATTTGCAAATATGCTGCCTTGTTCCTCAAATATCACAGAAGCTGCCACATGCAAGATGGTATTTACGTGTGCTTGGAAAATCAATTTTCAAATGCTCTGCATGTGAAGCAGTGCGCATGACCAGTGGCTCCAGAGGAGGGTTTCTGTTGAAATCTTCTTTCGGCTGGGAATGGTGGCCCTGCATGACAGCTGCGTGACTTTCCTAGAACACCTGCCTATACACCCCATAGAACACCTACATATACACCCCAGAACACCTGCATATACACCCCTAGAACACCTACATATACACCCCTAGAACACCTACATATACACCCCATAGAACACCTACATATACACCCCAGAACACCTGCATATACACCCCTAGAACACCTACATATACACCCCATAGAACACCTACATATACACCCCCAGAACACCTACATATACACCCCATAGAACACCTACATATACACCCCAGAACACCTGCATATACACCCCTGGAACACTCACATATACACCCCTGGAAAACCAGCATATACACCCCCAGAACATCCGCATATACATCCCCTACAACACCCACATATACACCCCCAGAACACCTGCATATACATCCCCAGAACACCTACATATACACCCCATAGAACACCTACATATACACCCCTAGAACACCTACATATACATCCCCAGAACACCTACATATACATCCCCAGAACACCTACATATACATCCCCAGAACACCTGCATATACACCCCATAGAACACCCGCATATACACCCCATAGAACACCTACATATACACCCCCAGAACACCTACATATACACCTACATATACACCCCTAGAACACCTACATATACATCCCTAGAACACCTACATATACATCCCCAGAACACCTACATATACATCCCCAGAACACCTACATATACATCCCCAGAACACCTGCATATACATCCCCAGAACACCTGCATATACACCCCATAGAACACCCGCATATACACCCCATAGAACACCTACATATACACCCCTAGAACACCTACATATACACCCCCAGAACACCTTCATATACATCCCCAGAACACCTACATATACACCACCAGAACACCTACATATACATCCCCAGAACACCTACATATACACCCCTAGAACACCTACATATACATCCCCATAGAACACCTGCATATACACCCCAGAACACCTACATATACACCCCCAGAACACCTTCATATACATCCCCAGAACACCTACATATACATCCCCATAGAACACCTGCATATACACCCCAGAACACCTACATATACACCCCCAGAACACCTTCATATACATCCCCAGAACACCTACATATACATCCCCATAGAACACCTACATATACATCCCCAGAACACCTGCATATACATCCCCATAGAACACCTACATATACACCACCTAAACACCTGCATATACACCCCTAGAACACCTGCATATACACCCCAGAACACCTGCATATACACTCCCAGAACACCTGCATATACACCCCAGAACACCTGCATATACATCCCCATAGAACACCTACATATACACCACCTAAACATCTGCATATACGCTACCTAGAACACCTGCATATACATCCCCAGAACACCTGCATATACACCCCCAGAACACCTGCATATACACCCCCAGAACACCTGCATATACACCCCCAGAACACCTACATATACACCCCTAGAACACCTACATATACACCCCATAGAACACCTGCATATACACCACCTAGAACACCTGCATATACACCCCATAGAACACCTACATATACACCACCTAAACACCTGCATATACACCCCAGAACACCTGCATATACACCCCCAGAACACCTGCATATACACCCCAGAACACCTGCATATACATCCCCAGAACACCTGCATATACACCACCTAGAACACCTGCATATACACCACCTAGAACACCTGCATATACACCCCTAGAACACCTGCACATACACCCCCAGAACACCTGCATATACACCCCCAGAACACCTGCATATACACCCCTAGAACACCTGCATATACACCCCTAGAACACCTACATATACACCCCTAGAACACCTACATATACACCCCCAGAACACCTGCATATATACTACCTAGAACACTTGCATATACACCCCCAGAACACCTGCATATACACCCCCAGAACACCTGCATATACCCCCACTAGAACACCCGCATATACACCCCTGGAACACCCGCATATACACCCCTGGAACACCCGCATATACACCCCCAGAACACCTGCATATACACCCCCTAGAACACCTGCAGTGGACCAAGGACATGACAGCCCAAGCCTATCAAAGGAGGGCTGAGTTGAATGGAGTTATCACAAGAACATGATGGCTCGAAGGCAACTGTGCCACAATTAGTCCCTCTGGAATGGGCGGTTGCTCACCATAGCAGCATCCCCTCTGTCTGAGCGCCTCCCTGCTCCAGCAACGCTGCTGCTCTAATAAACGTGGGGAATCTCACACATTTCAAGAGCTTCCCTAGACCTGAAAGTTTTCTGAGTCTTTAAATTTCATCAGCTTGGACTTGGGAGATGGCTCAGGGGTTAAAGCCTTTGTCTCAACAGCAAAAGGTACTGAGTTTGGATCCCCAGTTCAAGGTAAAATGGTGGTGGCCTGTGATTCTGGCACTGGAAGGCGGAGCCTGGGAAACCCCAGAGCAAAGCCGTAAGAGGAGGAGCCATCCGGGATGATGCGCTATGTCACCCTTGGGTGTCCACAGGCACGGAGCCTGGGCATAAGCACACACACAGCTCATCCGCTTGCATGGGTGGACGTCAGAAGTCAGTGCTCTCTTTCTCCCACGTGGGCTTCGGGGGAGGGAACTCATGGTGTTGGTGGACATCAGGCGTCTTGTCCAGTGAGCCATCTTGCTGGCCCTGACTTTTGGAGTCATAAGTTGTCTCCCTCCAGAGGGACCATTCCAACGCAGAGGGACCTGCTACGCAATAACTGCAACCCCCAATCCTGGGGAGGCCTAAGCAGGAAGATCTTATTGGGGGTTTAGGCCAGACAGGACAGAAAGGGAGACCTTGTCTCACATCAACCAGACGACCAACGAACAAGAAAACCTCCTCCAGCTTTGAATAACAACAGATTTAAGCCCTGGGAGACAAGAAAACAGCAAAACCTGACCTCCACAAATGTCTTGGTGTGTGTGTGTAACCCTAACACCCTCCACACCTACACAATGGGGAAAAAATAATGCCCCGTGAATGCTTCCAAAACCAATAAAACACTAACAGTATCTTCAGCCATATAGCTTGTCATCTATGTTCCATATGTGCATCTCTGCAGAGGACACTACAAGTTCATGGACGTGTCTGTCGTATAACCCAGGATGGCCTGGGCCTAATAGAAACCATTTTGACTTAGATGGCTTGATCTTCCTTCCTTAGTGTGTGCGTGTGTGTGTGTGCATGCATGCATGCATGTGTGTGTGTGCATGTGTATGTGTGTGTATGTCTGTCTGAAGTCTCTTGCCAGCTGAGACTCACAAATCCTTGAAATCTGGGCCGGGGAGATGACTGGGAAAAGTACTTGCTGTGGAAGCTTGAGGTCGTGTTCAGATCCCCAGCGTCCACGTAAAAACCTGGGTGTGGCAGTACACAGGGAGATGGAGACAGGAGGATCCGGGGAACTTGCTGACCACAGAGTTTAGTGTCCAGGTTCAGTGAGAGACCCTGTCTCAAGAATAAGGTGGAAGGCTGCCTCACAGGTAGAGGATCTGAGTTCAGATCTACAGATACCAGTACGATAATTGGTAGAAGTGGCAGTGGCCTACACTTCTAGCCCTGGATGCTTTCCAAAGTCACCCTTAGGCCTCTACAGGCACACGCACTCAAGTGCCCTCTTGAAAACACACACACACACACACACACACGCACACACACACGCACACACACTCACGCGCACACGCACACACATACACACACACACACACAGAGAAAAAAGATAAAAAGAAGGAAAAGGTGAAACGTGATCAAGAGATCCAACTTCAACCTCTGGTCTTCATAGATGCCCCCCCACCCCTTTCGCACAATTCCCAGACTCTGCTGTGAAGGCTGCCTGCATAGAGCCCTTAGTCCTTTCTCCTACAAAGATTTCAAGCAAAACATGTTAAAATCGCACGGCCTGCACTGCTGGCCTGAGCATTTTCTGTCCCATGCCTTTCCCAGAGGCCAACGTGTGGTTTTCAGGGACCCTCGAAATCAAGACCCTCAACTTTGGTATCCAGTGCACACGTAACTTTGCACCGCTGGTGAGCTGGGATTGACCTTAGTGGCTGGAATCGTATCCCGGGAGCCGCCTGGCCTGAGTTCCTTAGCAACCCTTGGAGATGTAGCTTCAGCAGTCAGGGCCCGTATCTATGGCCACTGCAATGACACAGAAGTGAGCCCCCCCAGAAGCCCACACCCATGCTCAGGTGTCTTCCTTCTGCCCCTTGTCTGGTGTCTTCCTACAAACAGCAGGCACTTGCGGCCGAGACCATCAAGAGCGCACCTGTCGTCCATTGATGCCCCCCGAGACAGAGGCGAGTGGAGGGTCCCTGGGCCCTCACCTGGGACTCTGGTATTGCTTGGGGGCACCCCTAAGCATGAGTGAGTAGTGACTCTGCCCTAATGACACATGCTCTTGGGCCAGATGTCTGGGAGGGGCATTAAGGTATGTAGGCTGAAGAAAGTTAATTGAGGGGGATTTCCTCTTTGCGGGGGGCGGGGGTCATCAGTTGTGCCGAGGGCTTTCTGGTGATGTAGCTGCCTTTGAGTTGTCCCTGCTCCTTTATGTAACCCTGATAAACTCATTGATTCTTCAGATTGGACTTGGGCATCATTACTTTGGTCGGGTGTGGAACTCCTACTGGGGTGCAAGAAAGTTATGGCATCTCCCCAGGAAAAATGTTCATCCTCCCACTCCCATGACTCTTGTGGAGTTGGTTCTTTCCTTCCATCTTGAGGGTTCTGAGGATCAAACTTGGGCAACCTGACAAACGCTTTGCCCACGAGCCACCTTTGCCAGCCCAGGTCTACCATGCATTAGCAGAAAGAAGCGGGCTTGTTTTGGCGCGCCCAGTGCGCAGCTTTGAGGGTTCCTAAAATGACTGGTGCTTTCCCAAGCTGTCAGCAGCTCCTTCCCAGGCGGGAACCTGACTTGTCACGCAGCGGGGTCCTCTGCTGCCCCCTAAAGTCCTCACCGCCTGTACCAGAAATAACTTTCCCACAAAATAACCAAATCCAAAAACCAAGGACTGCTCCCGGTGCAAAGTGCTGCTTTTTTTTACTGAAAAGTACAGAGCTATTACTGTCCACACGCATATCACGTGGGGCAGCTATTTATTTCCAGAGATCAATGGGAATGAATCCTTAAAAGTATGAGATCGAAAAATGCTTTGCCCTCCTTCTATTACGAATGAACCCAAATCATGTTGCTTCCACACACACACACACACACACACACACACACACACACACACACATTAAAGCAAGATGACCAGATTGGCCCCTGCGAGAACAACTTTTAAGCTGGCAAAGAATTCCATAATTTTAAGACTTAGAAAAAATAATTATGTGCCTTTTTTAAAATTTTTGTTTTAGCAATTAGATGTGGCAAATACTTTTACCTGACAAGCCAGTCATCTCCCCTGCCTTGTAGATACATTAGAAGAAAAAAGGTAACTGACCATTGTTGATGTGAGAGCTGCCCATCATGCTGGGTTGACTAGCACAGGCTGGGAGAACTAGGGGTAGGCGGGTGGATGGATAGTGGCTTGTCAGAATAGTTCACAGCCTGGCTCCCACACAAAGATCTGTTTCATCAAGAATGCTAATTTTCTTCCAGGTTATAAAAAATCACAAAAACAAGGTTGTCTGAATAAAATTGACAAGTTTTTCCACACAGAGGCAACAGAGACTTCAGGAATATTTTCCTAAACTTCATTTTGTGTGCTTGTGTTCGTGTGTGTGTGTGTGTGTGTGTGTGTATCAGTGTGTCTTCTGTGGAAGCCCAAGGGTAACTTTGGGGATCACCCTGGATTGCTTCTACCTCTGTTTTGCTCTGGGATTTCCCAGACTCTGCCCACCAGGACCAAAAGTGTAGGCTGCCTCCATTTCTGCCTGGTATAAAACATGGGACCTGACATCTGAACTCAGAACCTTCTGCTTGTGAGGCAGATCTTAACCCCTGACATTTCTCCAGCCCAGGAGTATTTTCTAAGCCTTGAAAGATGAAAAGGGGCCAGTGGGCCCGTTCTGTGAAAGCAAAACAAACCAGCCAACACAAGGCTCTGTGAAATCTCTGCTTCCTCTTTAATCACCGTCTACTTCATCGGGTTGGAAAACGATGGAGGAAGCCTTCCTTACTTCTGCATGGACCTGTCATTATATCTGAAGTGCATGGCAGCTTTTCAGAAAGTGAGAGTTCAGGTCTCCACAGGTCCTCTCTGTGTGTGTGCATGCAAACGTGCACTCATGTTTTGCATAGAGATCAAAGCCAGGGTCCTGCACATGCCACCCTCTAGCGCCGTGCAACGTCCCGGACTCCTGCTTTTCCAGAGCCTTGTTCTGTACCTTAGGCTGTAGCAGGTACTTGGAAGTCTGACTGGGAGACAGTGGCCAGTCAGGCACTGTGCAGACACTAGAGTTACATCCCTCCCTCCATTGTCACAGCACTGGGCGCATATAGACAAGAACGCTTTCCAGGATCCAAAAGGAGCTTAAATATATAACTTCCCTGATAGCTTGGACAGCCAAGGAGGGGCGTGCACCAAAGAAGCTGGGACCGAAGAGGGGACGAGGGGCGTGCACCAAAGCAACAGCTGCAAGACAGCAGCCAAGGTTCTGCCGGCTGCCCACAAGGGCTGGAGAGGGGCGAAGCCCCTAATCCAACGTTCCAGACCACACTGTAGTTTTTATTCCAAGTTCCACACACGAATATAATGGATTTATGTTTATATCTCAATCTCACTCCAACCCCCCCCCCATGACAGTCCTTCCCACCCAGCCATTACTTTGGAAAGCATGAGGCCCTGGGTGGAGCTTCCTCAACTGGAGTCAGGGCTCTGGGGTCCTGGGCTTGAGCCCAGCTGCAGTTGGGCGGGAGACGCCAGCATGTTTGCTGCACTCCTCTTTCTGAAGATCTTCTTGGGGTTACCCTGGTGGCAGAGGCTATGGGCCACTGGGAGTTATCTTGAGGCAAAGCTTCCCACGGATGGAACGGACAGGTCCCGAGCACAGCCCCGACTGCCCGAGTCTCAGCGTCTCCAGTTTGTACTGCTTGGTGCGGATGGCAGCTGTGGCTCGCTGCGTGGCTGGGCTGCTTCGCTGCTGCTGCTGCGGCCACTGCTCCTTCCACGGCGACTTGGTCCCTTCAGTGTCCACGTCGGTGCTGCCATTTTACTCAACAGGTCCAGAATGGAAGATAATCTCTTCCCAGGAGGATCAATTAAAAAGCGCCCTATGGGTGAGTTTTCTTCAAACAGTACCATCCTTTCTTTGGATACCAGGGATCAAACTTAGGGCCCGGTCGTGCCTTTGGGCACCCCGCTATACCCGTCCTGGACCCGCTGATTCCACTGAGGCCTGAAGCGGACACCTGCATCGTCCTCCACCTTGGGCCGGGGCTGGCAGGGAACCTGCAACTCATCAATTCTGGCTAGTAGGACTGCACGGCTCGCTCCTGCACTTCGCCTGCTTCCTACGGTAGAACCGCGCTTGGGGGAGGTACTCAGCATCCGGGTGGGATGCGAACTCTGGTATCGCTCTTGTGTAATATTTACATACTAGGCCATGTTTCCTGCCTAAAACTAGCAAATGCAAAATCACAAGTAACTTCAGTATTATTACTTCGATGTCTTGTTGGGGGGTCTCCTTACTGAGTCGGGGTCAGACATTACGCAGTGGGTTGCTGTTGCCTCGGGCTTCTCGCTAGCTGGGTCCGCAGGCCACACTACAGCTTCAGGTTGTCTGTTCTCTGCACGCATCAGTGGGGGCTTTCCTCATCTCCCCAGGGGGGCTGTAATTGCAGGTGAGGGAGATTCACACTTAGGTCCTGACACTTACACAGCTCGCACTTACCCCAACTTTGGACTTTTCCCCTAAAACCACATAAACCGGCAATGTCAGGTGTGCGTGGTGGCGACAGCACAAAGCTGTCCATCAGGAGTGCGCATCACCTGCAGGGATTACCTGTCAACCCTCCTAGATTTCAGCCATCACTCCTGTGGCGAGGTAAGGAAAGTAACTCCTAGAAGACCAAGAGGTGGGACCCGTCCCATGCAGCACACCCTCAGGCAGAACTGGCCAGGGCGAAGCAAGCTGCGCGAGCCACTCCGAGGCAGTTCCAACAAGACAACCCTTCCAGACTGCATGCACAGTGCTCACCCGCCACAGCTATGTGCTGCGTGAGACCAAGAGCATCAAGAATGTTCACTCGCTTCTGAAAACTTAGCCGAGGGCCTCTCTGTGCAGCTTTAGCACTAGCGGGATGAAGGGCCTCGCGTTAGTTTCCGACGACTACTAAGGCAAATTTACTTTCAATTCACAATATTAAGACACTCGGAATTGAGCTGTGAATTTCTAACGTGTGTAATGTTTTAAAATTTCTTGGTCTTTTTTTTCCCTTACAGAATCTGCATTCATAACATATCTACAAGGCCACACTAACTGATGCAAAAAAAGGTTTATCTCGTGTAGACAGAACCAAGTGTTTCCCCAGATATAAAGAACAAGGTCTTTTTTAAAAAAGTTTTTTATTATTTTTATTATTGTTTATTCAACTGTGCGCATGTGCATGTGTATGTGCGCGCGTGTCTGTGTGTGTGTAGAACCACGGACAAACTCGCGAACCACCATGGACGCCTCCACCTCCTTCTGCCCCGGGATTCACAGGCTCCGCCCTACCAGGACCAGAAGCGCAGGCTGCCCCCGCTTCCGCCTGGCGTCTATACGTGGGATCTGGGATCCAAACTCAGGACCCTCCGCCTGCAAGGCAGAGGCTTAACCCCTGAGCCACCTCTCCAGCCCAAGAACAAGAGGTCTTGAATCTACACTTCAGTCATGTCCCAAATCCAGCACCTCTCTGTTCAACTGTGATTCGTTATCAGCAAAGCCTGGCTCCACCTGCTGCAGGCACTGAGTGGGTAACTGGGGGTCTTGCTCCCTCAAGTGTGCTATGTTCCCACACCTTCTGACCACAAGATCACCTCAAGTTGGAGGGTAGACCTTTTTTTCTGTCTGCAAATGCGGCACTGATGCTAACGGAAAGCAAAGTCTGCAAGTGCTCTGGGTGCAAGTTATAGTACTTCAGCGTCCAGTACAGCAAGAGGGGCTACTCCACACATTCTTACTTCCACTCCTGTCTGTTCTTCCCACAAAAAGTGTATCAAGCAGCCCAAGGATCTCCACGCCCCAAGTCTCCAGCACTACCAGTGGCTGTCCACAGTGAAGCCCCAAGGACCTCCAGAAGGCATCTGCTAACCATGCACATCTACACACAGTCTTGTCTCCATTGCATTTCAAACTTGTTTTAAAAAAGTAATGCAAATCATTCAAAGAAACAGCTTTTAATTTAAATTCTGATCTATGCGAAAAACTCACTTGATAACATGGTTAAACTTAGTACAAACTATAAAAATGTAAACACCGTACTTTTCAACAGATATTAAGCTTCCTTAAAAGGTATTAAAGAGACAACTAGAGACAATTAATAGCCCCTTACTGTTCTGAGGTTAAAACAGGAAGAAAAAAATTTCACATCTCACTGAAAATTTCAGCAGATAATTTCAGCCACAATACAGTAAAATTAAGTGCAAATGTATGTGGCTCTAAAGCAACTTCAATTTGCAATGGAAACACAATAATCCTAGCTTAAACACCGTGGCAAAATCTGCAAGCCTAAGTACGGCAATCGCCAAGAGAATGAGTGTGTAACTTACCTTAAATCAATGAATGCGACACAGTGAAAGTTGGATGCACTTTCAAAAGGCTGAATTTCACAAGGAAAATGTAGGGGTGAAAACACAACTATCATTTTAAAATACTGGATTTTTTCTCTATTAAAAACATGAAGTGAGTCCAGGCCAACAGTACGGAACTCTACACAGCTTCTTTGTATTTCAATGCTGTTTATTGAGGAGTAACAGACTATGCCACACGCCCACCGCACTTCACATTCAGGGGCTGGAGGTGGCTGCGCCTCCACGCCGCGTGGCCGCCAAGCCTCCGGGAGACTTCACGATGTCCCAGGTGTCTCGGCTGGTCTGGGGTGAAGGCTGCTCTTTCTCCCACACACAGAATCACAATCCCGCTTACAGGGCGGCAGGAGGGTTGACAGCAGTCTGCTTCACGGCCATGAATGTGGGTTAACTGATCTTAAAGTGGTTCTCCTTAAATTTCCTTAGGTCTACTGAGAAAAGTTAATTTGATTCTCCTTCCCTTCATATGGCGGCTGGGACACACCAATAGAAAAATACTTCCAGCGCTCTGTGGCTCACAGGAGCTCCTCCAGTGGTTGGGCGAAATCCACCGCCATCTACTCTGCACACAGGCGCTCTTCCTGCGCGGCTCTTGGGAAGGAGCCTGCGCAGACTACTGCTCTCTCTTGCTCAAAAACAAAACAAGGAAACCTAAACAAAAGGGTAAACGTTTATTTGGAGTTAGTTTTCTGGCGGGTGGTACGAAGGCCCTTCAGGCAGAGTTCAGGAGCTCCTGGATGGCTGCCTGCTGCTCGGGACTGAGCTGTGCTACGCATTCAGTCCACAGTCCTCCAGAAGTCTAGGGAGAGAGAAACGACAGTCAGACCAGGCAAAGTGACGCAGCCTGTGCCGCCGCACACGGCTCTCCAGAGCGGGCAGTGTGAGTGGCACCTGGCAGACGCAAGGCATCTGCTGGCTTCCGGTGTTGGACTCACACGCACGAATACATGGACAGAGCTCCCACAGCAGGAAGTAAGAAGCACTCACAAGTTCTTGGTATTCGATAACGGATTATTAAATCATTGCTTTTCTCCTTCCAATATTCAGGAAGGAGACAACAAGCATATGCTAAGTGCCAACTGTACTGCTTCAAATGTCACATTTAACATGAAACTTTTACTTCTAATAAATAGTGAGAACATATGGGCAGAATTAATCCCTGAGGCCTGGAAATGAAATTTCCTTAATACACTAAAATTCTAGTTTCAATGTATATTAAACAAAGAATTCCCATCCCAATTCAACCAGTCAGTCTACCCACCTGTACTTGGCGAATTACATTAGCCAGGCGTTTGGCACATGGATCTTCATGTTTAATGGCCTCATGCATCTCCCCTTCCGCAATTATACTGAATATTTTGGGCAGATTAGTATTGTTTGGGCCAAGAACAATTGGGTGATTACTGACAAAAGAGAAAACACCTTTATAAGCAAAATCCTAAGGAAAACTCACTCAAGCTCGTACAAATGACTATCCTCCCTCATGAAGAGCAGCATGTATTCCCTAATGTCAAGTGCAAAAAAAAAAAAAGGGCTTGTTTCACACATCAGCTCTGCAGTTTAATGTGCAACCTCAAACCAAACAAATCCTCCACTCATCTCTTAGAATTCATTCTTCTTTTTTTCCTTTTTGGTAAGTAAGAGAACAAAGTGCTTTGTAAATAATTTGTAGAGCACCGAGATAGTTTATGGTTCAAGCCTGTAATCCAAGCTATAAAAGAGACGGAGCTCGAAAATTGCACGTTCAAGGCCAGCTTTGCCAACTTGGTGACATCCTGCCTCAAGATAAAAATAACAAAGGGTTGGGGATGTAATTTGGCGACAGAACACTTGCCTGGCAAGTGTGAGGCCTTAGGTTTGACCCCAGTACCACCCACAAACACAAAGATCAGACATCACTAGGAATAAAGTGCATCACAACTTGAATAGTTTCTAAAATAAACATGAAATTCAAAAGGACTGTGTGGTTATTTTAAGAATAAAGTAGGAAAAACCTTTCAGGCAGGTTTAATGGAAAGAAAAACGATAGTGACCTCAAGCAACCACTCCAAGCTCTGTCACCGAGCAGCTCCTTCCAAGATGATCGAGTAGCCTGAGAACTGTCTGGGTCAGAGGTGGGGAGCAGGCGGGGATGAGCAGCGTAACCCTCGTATTCCGAGGTTCGTAGCAGCACACATGGTATTTATATGACCTCACTCAAGCAGGCATCAAAGAATGCGCCTATTGGTCTACTATTCCTACAACTCCAAGATTTTATTGTAATGAATGAAGGAAAAGCAGTAACAATGACAAAGTCAAGGTAAAACTATTACTTCAGGCAATGTGAACTCAGGCTATCACTTGGATCGAAAGTTTCTAGAGTCATGGTCGGGACAACCTGATATACTCAGGGTCATAAAACATAACGCTACCATATACCCAGGGCCAGAGCTGTTTACTGCCTTATACCACTGATTCTCTTTTTGAGACAGGACCCTTGAGTTTCCCCCACTCCTGCCCTAGTCCCCCAGTGCTGCGACTGCAGGTATGAGCCACCACAGCTGGTTATCACTGCTTCTTAACTCCAGAAAAAACAGGTCTGGAGGATCAAATAGCAGAACTGGATCTTGTTCAATTGTGCCAGGAGCAGGGATAATGGCAACTATCTTCACATATCCCTTCTCCAATGCACCTGTTGAACTGACTCCATGAGGAATTCAAATGAGACCTGACAGGGTCTGTAGCTGCCTCCTCACCTCTCGATCAGGTCGCACAGGTAGCTGAAGGTCTGCACAGCTTCCTCTTTGTCTTCATGCAGGGGGAGCCAGGACAGCCAGTGTGGCAGCACTTCTTCGACGCTCACACAGTCAGGCTTGAACTTCATGATTTTCCCCACTGCTGAGATGCAGTTCTCCGTGGCATTGACGTTCTCTTTGGCCTTAGAATCCGCAGACTGAATAACTCTCACGAGTAGCGGAAGTGCTTCTGCAACAGGCATTCAGGAGAAAGTCAGCTGGGCTCATGGTTCCACACAGGTCATGTTTCTATCGGTTGTCAAGGGAGCTTGTGTTCATGGCTTCGCCGCCACACACGGAGGCCCCCAGACCCCAGGCTTGCAGCCTTCGCTGCTGGCGGCCTTTCCTCAGCGAGCTTAGGGCTCACAAGCGAGCTTGGGTGTGGAGGAAGAGGAGGAACAACAAAAAAGCCACGGGGCGTGGGGGAACTAGTGGGAGAACAAAGTAGACGTGGCACGACGTGTGGCAGAGAGCAAGGCTGCCTGCAATGGGAGCATGCTTACCTGTGCAGAAAGGACGGTAGTTATCGCCACCATACTGGGCCATGACTCCTAGGCCATACGCTGCTGCCTGCCTGACTTCTGGGCTGTTGTCACACACGTATTGAAGCATCGGCCTTAAGAAGTACTCTGCATACTTAAACGAGGCTGGACTACAGTGTTCTATGATGTCGTCGAAGATGCACAGTCCCCATTGTCTGTCTGGCCAGGGTCTGTGTGGACACTACGAGAGACTCCTTTGTGAGTGAATGCTGACGAGAACGGCCTGTTTGCTTACACTGACAGCCCTGACACCGCCAGGTACTGTTTCATATGCTGGCTCTTGGCTACTTGAGGCTGGGCGCTAAATCACCTCAGCCTGCAGCTTGAGGTCAGCCCATGACAACATAGCAATAATGAGAGAAACTGTGAACTTTTCAGAGCTGCTTGGCAAGTCAGAACATGTGTATTTTTAAACACCTCTCCAGTTGGGCTCAGCTACACAGGAGGCTAAAACAGGAGGTTTATAAATTCGAGGCCAGCTTAAGCAAATTACAAAGGTAATTTCTCCAATCTAAAATCTGAACTTTTGCTGACTCTGGGAACCTAAAACTGCCTTAAAATGTAATGTCTACAAAATATTTCCAAAGAAAAATAGTTGAGCTGGTTATTTGCAATCCATAACTGCAGACCATCTGCTATGGTTCACAAAAATAAAAACACCACCACCACCACAACAACAAAAACCTGTCCCTCTGCTTCTACTTATTAACCTAACAGAGCACAGGTGATTTGAAATAGAAAACACACAGGCAGTATGCTGAGCTTGAGAATTAAAAATGCATAGTGAAAAACCTCATTTCTAAGACCCACCCTAGCCAACTGTAAAATTTTATGTTTAGGCATAAGAAAATTCCAGGCTAATTACTCAAAACAACCTTGAGAAGGACAACACTTACGATCAAGTTGACGATCAAAGGAAGCAGCTGTTCAAACCATGGCAACACCTTTTCCCTGTAGCTACTGAATATTGAGTGTAAAATATCTGACACCTTAGTCAGAATATAAACATCGTTATCATCCTAAAAGAAAACAGACACCCATACATGTTAAAAAGCATTCTATTAGTAGCAGTGATATTTACAAAAGCCTAAGAAAACACAAAGACCGAAATCGTCCTTCCTGTCTTAAGACTATCAAGAATCAAGAAACGACTTTAAAGGTGGGCGTCAAACCTCTTGCCAACAGCAGCAGTATGTGGCAAGTGCTGCGCTTGCGCGAGATGCTCCTTGGCACGTACTCTGAAGAAGAGAGATGAACTTTCCCCTAACCGACTGTCTACTGCTCCTGCTCCACTGTGTGCTCAGCTATGGTAGGGGGGCCTGGAATGTGATGGCAACGCAGGCCTACAGCGTGCTCAGCTGAGGCCCCTCGCCACAGGTGCTGCCCCTGCCCATGGTCTGCATTACGCACCTGCGTGGATGAAGAGACAGTAACGTGACCCTGGAAGCCCGATCTGGGCAAAAACTAGTAGTAAAAATGCCCTGCATACTCTGGAGTAAAGGAGTGCTGCAGACGTGGCACCGTGCACAAAGCTCTAGGCTTATTGTCAGCACACACGAAAAAGAGCCTCAACAATCAACAGTGTCATTTTGGGCAGTGGTTGAACACTGGATTTTGAGTCAGCAGTATTAAAAGTGGTGAAAGTTTCAGTACATACAATAGGGGGTTGTGGTCAATGTGAAAGCAGTACTAAAAACAGCACTTTGATTTGTGATGTCTTGCAGTGAAATACATAGAGAACCAACAGAAACAGTGAATCTCAAGTGACTTATTCTAAAATTTAATGCCAGGATTTTCTGGCAACCACACAAGACAGGGAAGATGAATAGGGAAAGAGACATTTATAAGCACGTTGGATGCTGACCGACACACAGGAAGTTCTCAAGGTAACAATTTACCTCATCCTGCAGAGACTCTTCAACCTGCTCATCATAGTCTTCATCTTGTCTTTTAACTAAAACATACCAAAATAAATGTTTTTAAATGATGTCCAAAAAGATCAAGGATCTCATAGAAATAAAAGTACAGAAAACTTACCTTGCCGCAATTCTTGATTTTTAAAATGTTCTTCGAGTTTTGCTTTCAGTATACCTCCAAGTTCCTCGAAGTGCTCATTATTGAGACATCCATCCCCCATTACTTCTACGCACTGAGGTTGAAGAAAACAACCATTAAGATTTAAGGTTTTTGAAGACTCAAATGTTAAATTCCATTAGTCACAGAGAAGACTGAGAAAAATGAGCATGATTCATTATCTTGGAAGGCTAATAAGCAAATGTATTATCTGGAATTCAAAGAGAGACAGACATGAGCCAACTCATAAAGAACAAAGAGGAAGATGAAATGTCCAGGCATCAAGGCAGAGAGATCGCTGAGGCAAAGCCACAGAACCACACTTTTTTTTTTTTGGAAAAACAGAAAAAAATTTGAATTTAAATTTCAGTTTTTGGTGAACATACATTCGTACACAGGTCAGAGGACAACCTCAGGTGTGGGTTCTTTGCTCCCCATATCTTATTTGAGGTAGGAAGCTGTGCGTTTCCACCACTGTGATTCTCCTGGCTTTATGTGGGCTCTGGAGATCTGAACTCAGATTCTCATGTTTGTGCAACAAGTGCTTTACCCGCTAAGCCTTTTCTCCCGCCCCACAGAAGCAGTTCTGAATTGCTGGAGAACGAAGGAGGACAAACAGAAGAGCGAGCTATGGGACAGCACAGCGCGGGGACGGTCTGGGAAAGCGCAGCACAGGGCCGCGCTGCTGGCAGGGCGGTGCAGGGCGAGAAGAAACAAGAAACACGCCAAGGGGAGAGTGCGTGCGTGCGCGTGGAGACTCAGAATGGACAAGTGAGGCGCTAGTCATGAACTGGAGGTGACGTGAGCTTCTGCAGCTGGATTCTTGGGCGCACTAGGGCTGACACTTCATTGACCGGAGTAAGAATATTCGCAGTTACCTATCTCTTGTCCCTATTTCCTTTACTGTGACACTCCTGCAGGTCATCTATCTCACCACCTCTCTAGTGAGTACTCCTAAACAAAAACGACAGTACCAATATAATAGAATAAAAGAAAATTGAAGATTTTTACAAAAGATTTGTTTTACCATGGAAAAAACAATTAAAGCAGGAATAAAAATGAGGTAAAACAAGAATTCAAGTGACACATCATATAAGCACTGTGGGAAAATAGAATATTCACCTTTGCAAAAGAATGCATTATTTCGGAGAGGACGTCTGAATCTGGCTCGGTGCCAATGGCCTTGATGAGCGCATCACACATGAAATGCCACATCTGCGTGAGGTACTCGGGGCCGCGGACTCGTGCACACTCCAGGAGAAGAGGCATGGACTCTGCTGCCGCCACTCGCACACGTTCGAGGTTAAGGAGATGCAGTCACCACGGAACCCCCGTGTTCCACCATCCTACCCACCTGCTTAGTAACTGCCATGGCAGGAGTGCCAGACAAGCTCTGGTCATCCAAGAGCCACGACAAATACCAAGTGAGCATAAACTAGAAAAGCCTTTCAGATTCAACCTTAGAGCTCAGCAGGACGAAGCAGGCAGATTGAAAGCCCTACAACTGCTCGCGTTTACAATAAACCCAAGTGTAGCTACAGCCCTATCACATATCATTGACTAAGTTTTGATAATTTCCTCTTTAAAGTAATTCTACTTCATCCTCTGCTGGCATAAGTGGACTTCTGTAAAGAACAGTGCTCCACAAGGCATAGCAGCAGAGGAACTTTGATCGGCCTGGCATATCTCTTGCCATCGGCTACCCTCATTTTACTGACCTATAAAGTGGCATTGTGTGTATGAAGGCATAACAATGCAGTGTAAAATAATTATGCCAATCAAGAACTCGAGGCAAAACATTAACATGCAGACTTCCTAAGCACATGCTCCCCATCTGCAACGCAGGGTTCTCATTCACAGGAGTAAAGCAGCAGCAGATCTCAAAACAAAGGAAAACCTTATTTTCTCACCATTATCAAAAGATATTTGGGGAGAGTAAGTATTGTGCAAGTGTGCTAATAATGAAATACCAGTACCAGTCTTCACCATTCTTAAGAAGGCTATAGGGCTAACTACTGATCCTGTTTCCTTCTTCATGCCTTGGGCACAGGGTTGAAACAAAGGTGTATGTAGAAATCCAAGTGCATCATCTGAAACTTCAAGTTAGTTCAAACACACAAAAGCAAAGGTGTTAAATGCTCTGTACCCAGCTGCTGAAGGATATCATCATGGAAATAAAATTTCAGTAGCGGAACCATCAGTTTGACAACCTGTTCAGTATACTCCACAAAACCTTCCTTTAATTCCTTAGCGTAGCAAACCTGGAAAAAAGGAAAAAGAAATCAACATCCATTACATGGCTTGCTGTCGCCCTTCAGTGCTGGGGATTAGCCAGGCTCTGCACATACCACCCATTATGTTTGCATATACTGAGCACGCTACCTGTAATGCATACCATTAGAGAAAATGAGGCTAGTGAGCTTTAACATCAAGCAATCGTACTATTGCAGCTTTACATTTAGCATCAAAAGCAAATTTCTCTTCATTTATTCAAAATATAGTCTTGGCTACTCACTGTAGACAGTTCACAACAGACTCTTGCTGAAGCTAGTCTTTCTGGCCAGTTTGCCCCAGGAATCCCCCTCTCTGCCTTGCAAGAACTGGGATTGCTGGAGTAACAGGTAGGCAACCTGGTTTTATGTGGGTGCCAGGAACCCACATTCTGGCCCTCATACTGGCAGAGCCAGTGTTTTCTTCACTGGGCCATCTTCCCAGCTACTCTACTTTGACAATTTACAAGCACAAAGGTTAAATAAAGTTTGTTTTTAAAAGAGTGATGCTTTTAAACTCTTCAAAATAATTGTGTAGCGGTAACTTATTAAAACATCTTATAAACTGAAAGAATATAAAGTAAGACTGGGGACTGGATCCCACTTTGGAAATGGTTGTGCTCATGTTCTGGCGCTGTAAGGTGGAAGATGGGAAACTCCAGAACAAAGCAACTGAGGAAGTAGAGCCATCAGGGGTGATTCCCAAAGGCACCCCTGGGCCACCACAGGCACACACGGTGACAAATTCCAAAAAGAAGACTGATAAAAATTACAATCTCATACCAACATCTGACAAGCAGTTGACTTTTCCTCAAGTCCTGCAGTCTTAATACCAAAACTCTGTTGATCTCCAAGGTTCACAAATTCCCAACCATCATCATCACTCATATTCTCCATGTCTTGAGCTGTTGGGAAAAAAAATGCATAAGAAAATAATGGCAGGGCCAGAAAGATGCACTCTCATGTAAATAAATGAATTTTAAAAAAATCTGCAATTGCAGTGTCCTTAGGCAACACCTACTGTCCAGAAGGGCTACTTCGGGCTTAATGGACGCTGTCTTCATTAATGGTCCCATTACCACAGGAAGGTATTGCTGAAATTCTTTTCCTAGAATTTTGCACATCCTGGCCCATGCTGAGATCATGTAAGAGATCTAAAAAAAATTTTAATAAGTTTTTCAGACAATGGCTAAGTTACATATAATATGGTAATTTCCAATTTCAAATACTTCATTGATGTGCTCATGGATGTCCTTTTAAATAAATATATGTATTTCCACTTTTTGTGTACTTAAAGCTTTGAATCAATAGAGGAGCCCATGTGAACTTTCCATTGGAACAGAAACGGCAGGTGGGAACAGGGGCAGTAGGTGGGGAGGGATCTGCAACGCAATCCCCAGAGGAAACCTGTGGACAGGACATCAGGAAAGTGAGATGAACACGGGACAGACCTTAAAGGAAGGCAACAAAGTTTGAGAGCTGGAGAAATCAGCACAGCTCAAGAAAACATGGATCCAGAAGTAGAAGGAGAGTAGTGAAGGGTGCCTCTGAACTACAGGTAAAAGCACCTTGAGAGTAAACTCAGAACAATGACGCCCGGGTTCCCCAGACTCCACAAGAATCAAGGCTAACGCGTCAGACTGCTACCTGAGGGTCATCGTCTTCCATATCATTGAAGTCTGTCTGGGTCTTCAGCAGCAGCTGCATCACATCTGATGCATCCTGCATGAACTAGAAGACAACATGGGAAAAGCATAATGCTAGTGAGTACAATATTGGATGCAGTCGTTCTTGCTATGGAAAACCTTACTTTTAGTTAAAAAAAAAATAGCACATCTTCCATGTGTATCACAATACCACAGATAAAACCACTACACGGAAAAACCATCATCTAGAATATAACAAATACAATGCTTTTTCTAGGAGATGCTTTGGCAAACAATAAAGCAAAGTATTTCTAGCCAGCATGCTTCAGTCTACAGATCATGTATGTCAAGCAGTGAAATCCAAATCAAATCCAGAAAGAAAAGCTTAGATTGTTCCACAGAATTTACTGTACAGACTGTGCATGACTTTCAACTATTCTGCTGCTCTGGCCATTTCCACTACACACTCAGGCCACATCTGCAGAATACGAGGCACACACATGTGGTTACATTGTACAAGGTAATTTTAATGATGGAGAAGGAGGATGGGTTTTCTTGACAACGATGGGGTCAGATGTTAAAGGCTAATGAGAAAAGCTGGTGTCCTCAACTATTTATGTAAAATAGAATGTGAAAAGAAAGGTGAAGAAAAACAATCCCAAAAGAGAACTAACTTCTCCTGGGTCCCGATGCCGCCTCGGACAGCAGAGTGACCGCAGGCCGCTCACCTTTTCCTTCCCCACCGCCAGCCCGATGAGGCTGATGCACTCGATGGTCTTTCCTCTCAGCAGTCGCAGCTCCTTCTGGACGGCGTTCTCCACGATGTGCTTCAGCGATGGCATAAATAAGTCATAGTAGGGAACAAATTTTTCTTCTGCAGTATCTGCGACTGACGCAATGGATGTCACAACTTGTTCCAGAACTAACTTGGTGCCCTTCTGAATCAGCTGGAAAATAGAAAATACATTTTTCAATGAATCACTACAAGTTTTCCATTTTCTCCTCTCGCCCAATTCTTGAATGTTCTTCTGTAGCTGTGACGAGCTCCCCAGAATCCAGCAGCACAGACAGTAGGTGTTAGAGGAAATGTTTCAAAAAGTCATGTTCGGCCATTGTTCAATTTTGCTTTATCTCAGCACAGCTAGTTGCCAAACACAAATCTTGACCCCCGCTTAGCGCCCACCCAGCTTAGCGCCCACCCAGCTTAGCGCCCTCTTTCTCTCACTCATCTGTTCCTTGCTGATCTTCTTACTTAGGTTCTATTTCTTTGTTGTTCTGAGACCGTGCCTCTAAAAGCTCAAGGTGGCCTTAACTTATGTCAGCCCCATGTAGCTGAGGATGACTTTAAACTGCTGGTCAATCTGGTCTTATCTAGTTCCTCCGAGTGCCAGGATTTACAGTTGTGAGCCACCAAGTCTGGTAACCTCTCTATTTTAATCCAATACTCTCTGGAAGACCCCACCCAAGAAATCCTGATGAGCTTGTAACAAATGCTTCCTGGTATCTGCAGGTGGGCCCATGCTATCACCTGCGAACATGCTAAACCATTCCGCATTGACTCCTTTCTGAATGACCCAATACCTTCTTCCCTAGTTCCTTCATTTCCCTGGCTAATGAGGACAGCTCTCAGCAGCGCTCTTCCCAATGTACTGCAAACCTACTCTTCACCCTCCCTTCTGTGTTCAAATCTTGACTCTGCTTACTATCTCTGAGGTATGTTTTTCCTTGTTTTTCTAGAGTACTTACATCTTACCTCTAGATGCCACTTATTGCAGTTTGAATGTGAGCATCCCCCACAGGCTCATGTGTTTGCATCTCTGGCTGATGCTAAAGTTTGGGCGCGTCCTCTTTAGGAGGTGGGCCCGAGGTTGAGGAGACCCTGCTCTGCGTCCCACAGCCATCTGTACTTGTACCTGCTGCTCTGTGCTCTGTCTGTGAGAGCTGCGGCTACGTGAGCCCTCTCCAGCTTCTGCCACCCACCATAACGGACTGCATTCCCTCTGGAATGGTTAGCCAAGTAAATCTCTTATCTCTAGCACATGAGCCGAGCAGCTGCGAACCACTACATCTCGTCCACGGCACCACAGCCTGGTCTTCAGTCTCTAAGAAACCCACATTATCGACCTGGGAGGGACGACAAGGGACACTCCAGCTCTCTGCCCGAATCCACTTCTAAGTTGTGCTTCATCCATTCATTTATACAATCTGTGCACCCACCTTTGACAGAGGTCCACCTGTCTTCAGACAAATGCTACCTTCACTGAGAATGTCAGCTACCATCTGACGATGAAAGCTTGTTTGGGCCTGTGAACCTCCTCTTGCCAAGGCTTCTGATAATCCATCACTTCTCACTTTCCTCCTGCTCTCCGGTCTGTCACCAATGCTATGCAGACTTAACACCTTTTAGCGTTCTTTCTCTAGCTGGTGTCACTACCATCTGCACTCCCTGGCGCTGACCTTGTGAGAACCATCTTTCAGTCTTTCACCTTTTTTACGCCTGACACACTACCACACTCATCTCCAGCCAGCCCGGCTGTCATTTCCTGCAGCACTTCAGAACAGGGGATGCTGCGTCTCCAGGTGCAAAAGACTTCTGTAAAGTCACAAATGCTAACTTTATCTAACCTTTTGGCTCTGTCTTTCCAATGTTAATACTGACCTGTGCTCCAATTAAGCTAGAACTTCTTACTGGGAGAACTTTCATCTTCCGGTCTTGCTTTCTGTTCTCATTTCCAGGTCTTACCTATCCTATCAGACTTGAGTTTTTATGTAGAAAATGTAGTGGGCTGAGAGACCTTGAAACTCACCTCCTGCAGCTTCAGTACCATCGTAGAATGTAGGTGTTTCACCAGATTATCCAAGTACGGAACGAGGAGTGACTTGGGGCAATCTTCAGTGAAGTTAATGAGCGCAGCTGCTGCATGGGCCTGCACGCGCTGGTTTCCCTGGTCTTCCATGGTCTGCAGCAGAGCTGCAATCACCTGGGAAATGAACGCAGAAGTCAATGTTCTACTGCTCCTCCTCTCAAGTCTTTCCTGGGCACTGGAGGTCAGGTTACAAACCTTCTCATGAAATTTCTTCTGGAAGCCAGGTGCAAAATCTGTGGCCATCTGCCCCACAGCATTGCAGGCTGCATACCGGACTCTTGGATGCTATAACATGACACCTTGTATCAGTAATGGCAATAGGTTCTCCTATGAAATTATGGTGGTAATTACTAAATATTCATCAGTACTTACAGGATCTTGGAGGAAAAGCAAAACAAAATTCACTATCTCATTTAGAATTCCTTCCATTTGCTGGTGGCACCCCTCTCCAATGGCAGACAGGGCCATCAATCCTGCGTGACGGTATTTCCAGTCAGCTGTGGAAAAGAATCACATCTGAAAAGAGTTGTAATTACACTCTGCAAGTCAAGAAAGTATAAAAAAATCTTTTTGGAAAAAAGTAATAAAACTTGTCTATGGTCATATACTATTCTGAAGTACAATCTTAGTACTTGGATGGAATGCTTTACATGAATACATTAGAAAAGGGAAGTTTTGTCCTACCCTTTTCTAATGTTGGGTTGGTGGCTGTGTGCCACCTGCCTAGCTGGTTTTATTTTTAAGAGTAGTTATGTCTCACACATTTCCTGGGCTGGGAATGTGGCTCAGTGGTACAGTGCTTGCCCACCATGACAGGACCCTGGTTTCCAATGCCAGGAGCAGGTGAAACAGTAAACCTGTAGGGAAAGTCTTTACTATCAGCAACAGATGCTCAGGTTGTCTGTGCCAGGATTAATGGGCAGAGGTTCACTAATTTCCCCAAGTTCCTTTAAAAAGTCAAGAAAAGAAAGGCTTTCCAAAAACTTTTATTGGAATTAATATTAACAGTGGCTATTTACTTTTTAGTTAGCAGCACATTATGCAATATAATCTAGAAAGATATTCACGTTATTAAATGCTTTTCTGGGATATGTTTCTCCTAGCTTTCCTTTCTAAATTTATTTCTTTTTTTTAAAGATAAGGCTTCACACAGCTGAGGCTGATTTTGAATTTCTCATCTTTTTGCTTCACTTCACAAATTTTTTTTTGGATGTTTTATTTTACAAATGCTGAGGACTGAAGCACATGCTAGGCCAGCGCTCTGCCACTGAGCTAGGCCCCGACCCATTTCTACAGATCTGCTCACTATTACAGAACAAGGCTGTGCAGCTTCAAGTTCTCTGTGGAACAAAGTAATGCACACATTAATATGTGAGATCAAGCTTCAGTAACAGTAGTTTCCAGGACACAAGAACACCTAAGTCCTTTCTAGAGGGGTTTCAACCTCTGTCAAAACTATGTTTAATAATATTCTTTTATTTTCCATTTGAATGGCACAATACGGTATTTCAGCGATTATAATGTAAGAAATCCCAATGGACTAAATATGGAACTCAAGAACTTACCTACATTATTAAAAATAATTTACAAAATAGTCAAACATAATGAATCTACCTACTTGACAGTATAGCCCCACACATCAATGTCTACAGTCTCTTCATTGTGCTTTTAAGAGGGTTCTGTTGTGGAGGCCAGCCTAGTCTCAGACTTCTACTCTTCCTGTCTCAGCTTTCCCTGGGATGGGATAGGTTTGGATCACAAAGTCTAGTTCTTTGTTCAGTCCTTTATTTTTTAACATTATTACTGTGCATGATGTGTACGTGTGGGTGGAGTCACGGTGTGAGATTAGAGGGTAACTGTGGAGTCTCTACCTCCACCTTTACATGACTCCAGGTCAGACTCAGGCTGTTGAGCATGGAGTGGCAAGTTTATTCGCATCTGTATTCTAAGTTCCAAAAACTACCATATATATTGAATGACCTTATACTTAAATTAAAACAGCAATTTTCTTGGTCTGATACAAAAAATGCAAAGGTTGCAAAAATGCAAAAGATGCAAAGGCTGGTGAATGACCAAATGTTTGTTAAGCAAACACTAGAATAAATATGGAAATGGCTTCTATTTGTACCAGATGAAATTTCTTCCTTTTTTTCAGCTTTACAATTCATTTTTTTGCTTTGCTCTTGAAAGTCTCATGTACCCAGGTTCTCTGACCCTGTTCTCACCTCCCAAGTGTTAGCAGTACAGCTTGAGCCACCACGCCTGACTTTACTTTAAAGAAGTAGAACGGAAGTAGGAAGATTACAGGGTTCAAACACTCCAATCTCAAACATTCAGATGAGGTTTCACTTAAATTTGAATGCAAATGTTTTTGGTGAGAAAGTAAAACCATGAATTTTCCTTAGAACTAATTTTCAGCACTGAGGCAGAACTTTCTATTCTGTTGCACATATGTCATCCTAGGTAAAGCTTGGCCAGCCCTTGACTCATATCACTACCAGACTCAAAAGTACTGCATTAAAGAAATGTGTTAACATGTCTGATTCCAGAGAAAGCATTCTTTAACTTAAGCCCAAATGGTTGCAAAAGTGACTAAGAGTTAGGTGCTACATGTTCTACACAGATTAGGCATTAACACACTAAAGAACTGCTAGTTATGAGAAAACCCACTACAGGTATATATCTGAAGTGCGAGAGCTTACGATTTTGAAGCATTTGCATAATGTGTTCCTTGATCATCGGCAGAACCAGTTTTCCACCAAGTCCACAAGCCATCCGGTCTAGTGCACTTTCACCAGCAACTGCATTGCTAAACACAACAAAATCATGTACTCAACAGACGCAGAATATGCACAAAGGAGCACGGTACAGTGACATTTCTAAACATGCATTAAACTGGGACAAGAACAAGAGTTTAAAATCCTTCAGATGAAAAATAAGTACATTTTGGGGGGGGTTAATATTAGGGATGGAACCTGAGACTGGTGCATGCTGGCTAAACACTGCTCTACTGCTGAGCCACACTCCATGCCCAGTAAATAAAAACTTTTATCAGGGTCTGTCATAGTTTTAAAAAGTCTATTGTCTGTATCGTATTTATCAAAATTTAATTTTGCAAAAGGGAGTTGCCGAGGAAAGCCTCGTGCACCTTGCTTGCTGGCACCTTTCTCAGCCCTTTGTACGTGCTCACAGGGCCCGTTAAGATGACATAGAGAAACTAAGTTAGAGAGGAAATGTGAACTAGCCCCACCTTTGCTTCAGCTCTACTGTCATATACTCCCAGTCAGTACTAAAGTCAGACACCATCATATTTAATAATGGAAGCAAGACTCCCAAAATGCAAACCAAACATCTTTAGTTTTTATCTTTGTTAACTTATTATGTTTAAAGAAATTACTGTTTCTTTTAAAGAAAGGGTGGTATTAAAAAAAAAAAAAAGAAAGGGTGGTATTATGCTGTACTAAGAACAAAAACGAGTCTCAAGTCTTGGTTCAGGCTGGTGAGATGGCTCAGTGGCAGAGGTGCCCGTGTGCCAAGTGGGACAATATTCTAAGTGAGGTCTAGATTTTACCAAAGCAAGACGTTGTGTGTGTGTGTATATTCTTAAAAAAATTTAAATCTCATAGTTTTCCTCAATTATCCTCACAAGCACCTTCCTAATGACACTGTGCAGTTTCAGAAATACCTACTCACTACATGACTGAAGTGTCTCATGGGCTTCCACAAAACACGTCAAGTTCATGAGCACACAGTAGACATGAAAGTGAAACACTGCCGGCGTCTCCTACTCTAAGCTGAACAGGCTAATCTTGGGCGACAGACCGGTGGGAAGGACTGGCCAGCTACCACCGACCCAGCTGGGGGGGTACTTGCCTGTCAAAATCATCATCTTCAAGTTCGTCGGCATTTGCCCAGTCCTCATCTTCCTCCAGATCAACCATCATCGCCAACATCTGAGGAACTAAAGTGGAGAGTTATGAAGATGACTTCTTTGTATCAGCATCACAGTTTTTTATAGTGACCTTTAGTGATATTTACTTTTCAAAGAAAGTCAGACCCCTTTGTAGCCAGCCAGCCCTGTCCACGCACAGCTTCTGTACCCTCCCGGATAAAAAGAATATTTAGCAGGAAAAGGAGGATCTGTGCAGACCTTTACTGTGTTGTCATTATCTCAACAACACTGCCTGAGAATTGTTTGTACAATGTTCATGCTCTACAAAGCATTACGAGGAATCTCAGCAGAATACAAGAGGACAGAAATGATCCTCTTGTATTCTACCTCACTTCAGAACGACTTCAGTGCCTGTGAGTTCTGGTAGTCTGTGAGGGTTCTAATCCCTTTTGAAAACCAAAGGGAGTAATACTACATGTGCCCCCTAAATCCAGAGTGTTCAGTTCTAGATTTCTGTGAAAATTGCTTTAGATCGTTAAGGGCCACAGTCAAACCCTCCTTTGACCTTTCCAAGTAAAGCTGCTGTGGAAGCTTAAGGGGTCTGTTTAGATTTCCACTGGAAATGCCTGGTCTTCTCAGCTCTACACACTTTGCCAACACTTGATATTGTGAACGCTTTGGCAACACAGGCTTGCAACCATAAGTATTACTGCAAGACTGAGACTAGGTAGGCTCACTTTCATTTTTCTCACTCATTCTCAGTGTGTTTCCTAATATCTGTACTTTTTTTTGGAGACGTTCTTCTGTAGCTGTGGTTCGCATTGAACTCTTCTCTTTTTTACCTTTTCCTCAAAAGTACAAAACTAATAAACAAGGAATCACAATTACATTATTCTGGGTTTTAGTTTGCTACTTGATGTCTGTAACCTGAGTTAATTTTATTAGCTTTGCTCAATGTTTAGTGAATAGGTATTTTAAAAGCCTGCCAATTTTACTTTCAACAGCAAGTTTCAGACACATGCAGTCTTGCAAGCAGAATTGCATACTGGATTCGTGCATATCCGTACATGCAATGCCCATGTGCATTGATTCTGAACAGATCTGAACACTGCACAAAGCTTAGCAACGTGAGGACTGACTCACTGGCTTGAGCGATGACGTTGGTATGCTTTCGTAACATGGCCGCTGCGGTTTCCGAGAGGGTTACAATCACTTCCAGGGCAAGTTGGCGCTGCATGTTATTGAGGCTGCTGTCGCCACACAACTAGGAAGACACATTTGTATACAGTTGATCAGACTATTACCCAAACACAATAAACAGTGTTTGCTGAGGTATTTTACTTACTTTCAGACTTAGCTGTAGAGTTGCTTCCAAATGAGGGCGTAAATACTTTGGAACAGTATCAGCGATCTCAACAAGAGATTTGAGGACCGAATCATCATTCTGATAGCACGAGTCGTTTACAGACTATAAAAGACAGGAAAGAATGCAGTATTTGACACTTACTTTGAGACCAGAACATTCCTAAGAAGCCATCAACAGAAAAAAAATCTATACAATATAAATGGGCTAATGCAAACCTTAATCTGTTTGGGCCACATGAATACCTTTCTTGGAGAAATGTTAGAGACAAAGTACATTCAGACCACAATACAGTCCAGGGACCACAATGAGAACACCTGACTGCACAGGAAGGCTATCATCAAAGACACAAGAGGAGATGCTGTAAGGATGTGACAAAGAAATCTCCCACATACTGCAGCTGGCAATGTGAACTGGTAGAGTCATTATGAAAACTGATTATGAAAAACTGTACAAAAGTTTCTCAAAACAAAGCTACAATATGTGAACATATGGCCCAGCAACCCCACCGCTTGGTACATAGCCAAAGGAATTAAAAATCAGTTATGTGAGAGTTGAGACATCTCAGTTAAGTTAGCGAGACACTGGCTTTGTAAGCGTGAATTGAATTCTCAAGAACCCGTATTTAAAAAAAAATATTGGCTCACTGCTTGTAGTTGCAGTGCTGGAGTGGGGCATGTAGTGGTGAGACCTGGTAAGTTCCAGACTGAAGAGAGAAACCTTGTCTCAAAAAAGTGAAAAAACTAGCTGATGCTCCCCCCAAAAGTCACCCACACACATGAATTAGATCTAGATCTAAATGTTCATTTAGAGGTAAAGAAAAAAATGTGTCATATACACAAGAGAAC
Source organism: Typhlomys cinereus (assembly GCA_023101885.1). Lineage (NCBI taxonomy): Eukaryota > Metazoa > Chordata > Mammalia > Rodentia > Platacanthomyidae > Typhlomys > Typhlomys cinereus. The sequence goes on from JALPQD010000030.1 coordinate 9,350,931, forward strand.
ATTACTAAGTCAATAAATCGTTACTCCCTGCAACATGAATGAAACTGGAATGCACGAAGTGACAAGGCAGAGAAGTACCATGCTCTCAGGAATATATATGTCTTACAAAATTGATCTCACAAAAGTACATTGTTTGATTCTGTGCAGGTGAGGGGGGTGTGTGGGACAGGAGGGACAGCTAATAATGCTCCTCAGCATAGAGCTTGAAAGCACCTAACGAATGACAGATGCTAGCTTAACAGTGCGAGGGAAACAATGTTTGAATTCTTTCCACACACTTGAAACTCAATGTTCCCAATACAAAGAAATAAGTGTTATGATGGCTTTCTAATTATCCAGGTTTGATTACCACACTGTAACCACAATACACAAGTGTCACGTCACATGGCAGTCATAAGTGCCTACTCTTTCTCAATGAAGATTAATACCAATGAGCACTCCAATCTTTTTTATAACTCGCAATGAGTATCATGTTATATCACATATGTATAACATTACCATTTCATTTCTAGATGGTTCACTTCTGTTCTCTGTGATGCTTAAACTCAGTGATTAAGGTGAGTAAAGGTGCTCTATTAACATTACTACTATCAATTCCTGATAGTACTTCATGGCTTAGGTTTGAGAAGTAATTAAGATTTCAGATAACCAGAAAATAACAGCATATCATGTTTAAAGTTTCGTCACTGATTTACAGCATCGTCAGTGAGACGGAAGAAATGTTCTGCTAAATCTGACTAACTCATCGCATGGAACCTTCATCTCCAGCTCTCCCAAATCATCTCTAGTCTACTGGCCCTCAACGAGGGTGCAATTCTTCCTGGGAGACAGTTCTTGCCAGGCCGAGGATGGGGCAAGAAAGGCCAATGACACTAGACACTAGACTCACGTGACCACCTCATCAACCCCATGACCACAGATGCCAACTAATGCCAACTACTTCTAGAAGAGGAAACCAAATCTGAACCTAGAACCTGGATCACCAACTATTTTTAGCCCAGTTTTGACAAGTACACAGGCTTCCTCTACTAAAGGCTGAACCAATCAGGATCAAAAAATATTTAGGGACCAACTTCCTGCGCATGTTGTGAATACAACACAACAGCTACCTACACAGACATAGCATTGTCACCACACCACATTGTTGTTATGACTTTGAAAGTTTCTTCCATCGTGTGGGTTCTGGGCACCGAATGCAGGTCATCAGGCTTAGTGGTAAGTACTTTACACACTGAGCCAATCTGCCGATCCTTCGTCCAGCTTTAATTCCTGCACTAATACAGCTCACTAGAAACCATCTTGTCTACCATGTTTTCAAGGGGTCACACTTACACGTTCATACGAAAAAAAGCAAGCCACTTTATTATAGAACTTCTATCTCTTCTTTGTATTTATAGGTATGTATTTTTGAAAATGTACATGCATGATCAAGCTATCTCAACTACACAGTTTAATTTTAGGATAATATATAGGAGGTTTAGAAAATATTTGTTAAAAATGGGGGATTCGAGTTGGACAAGACACAATCACTATGCTACCTTATTTTGCTTTCTGATTAAGACAGGCACATCATACATTATTAACTTCTTGGGATCCAACTGAAACTACTTGACAGCGGCCCTGTGGACGAACAGAAAGACTCTGCAGCTGGATTTGGCTCAACTGTAATTCTATCAATTACCAAAACCGTGCTCTCAGGCAATTTTTTTCTTCTTTTCTCTTAGTTTCTTCTTGTATAAAGTGGGCTTTTAACTCTCAGAGGCTATTTGGTAAACAATGGAAATAACCGATGTGATTATGCATTTAATATTAAGAATATGGTTATATATTTCTAACATTCTCAAGACTAAAAAGAAACTCTTAGGGCTAGATGCAGTCAGTTGGTAGTGCCTGCCAGCATGCAGGAAGCTCTGGTTCAATCCCTAATAGTGCAGTGAATGCTCATGTAATCCCAGCTCCTGGAAAATGCAGACAAAGGCTCAAGAGGTATGGGCCACATGTGATCTTGCCTCAGCACACATAACAAAGCCTAAAGCAAAGTCCCAATAGCGGTACTGAGGACAGCATTTAAGGGCAGTCTCACCTCAAGAGAGCTGTTCCAAAGGCAGGCAGAGTGAGTGGGCACAGATCAACAAGCTGCATTCACTGCACTGTCTAGTACCAGAACTCAACAACGGCAACTAGCTGCTGACTAGTTAATGAACTAACTAGCTAATGAACATGTGGCTCTAATGAAAATTCAAACTAAAGCCAAGCATCAGTGTTACCTGTAGGAACCCGGGCAGCAGGTCTGCAAAGTGTTTGAAGAGAGCAAGATTATGCTCGTTCGCGAGTATAAATGCAGCTGTGGCTCTCGCAGACAGTGTCCTGATCTAGGTGGAGAGAGTAAGATATGTCACACAGGAGAAACTTGGTGGATTTAGTTTCTTTTTTTTTTTTTTTATTTATTCAATTGTGCATGTGTGTGTGTGTGTGTGTGTGTGTGTGTGTGTGTGTGTGTGTGTGTAGAACCACGGGCAAATTCGGAAACCACCGTGGACGCCTCCATCTCCTTGTTTACTCTGCTCTGGGATTCACAGGCTCCGCCCTACCAGGACCAGAAACGCAGGCCGCCCCCGCTTCCACCCGGCGTCTATACGTGGGATCTGGGATCCGAACTCAGGACCTTCCGCCTGCAAGGCAGAGGCTTAACCCCTGAGCCACCTTTCCAGCCCCGGATTTAGTTTCTTATAGGGAAATTTTTAGTAGTCAACATTTAGATCTTAGTGTATAGAAGTAAAATCAATCTACTACAGTAACTTTTCACAGGTCAGAGTTCAACTGGGTGTTCACATTAGTGAATTGAAATTATTTACCGAAGGATGTTCCTGGTCTTGCATACACTGAACTAACATCCGTTTGATGACATCTAAATAGTGCTGTTGCTGGTTCCCAAAAATTCCAGGAAAGTTCCTAAAAAGCAATCCAAAAACACTTTGAAAGCCACAGTACATATCTGTAAATCAGGGACTAAAATCTTGATCAGACTAAAATACGTGTCAACCCCAGGTAACGTCACCTACACATGCTCTAGGCGATGTTCCTTCTGGGCTGGGTGAGTGGAAGCAGGGGTCAGGTCCAAAGACCACTGGCAGCTCGTCCTGCCCCATGCTTGCGCTTCTGGCCCTGCCGTGCAGAATGGGTATAGCAGAGTGCACCCCGAGCACGGCAACCTGTGCCTAGTCTGTGTGATTCAGGAAACGAAAGTTCTGCTCTGATTTGAATTTGCCAAATAACTTTTACTTAATTTTCAACCCAAGATTATTGAGTAAGCAACAGGAACCTGACACCTAAGGCCGATGCGGTCTCTGGCAGCCGTGTCAACGCCCAAACTCAAAGTTGTGAAGCTCATAGGTTGATAACTTGAATAGAAAACTGTTAACACTGGGAAAAAGTCACCTAATGGTGATCTAAGAGCTCTGTGAAAACACTGTAAAACATGGTCACAGAAAACACGCTTGCAGCCAGCAGCATGCTGCCCCCTTTCCCACCGTCACAGGAGGGTGGGCTATGGAAGCTACATCCAGTACCTTGCTAATCTTCACTTGAAGGAGTAGAAACCATTCAAGAAAAGTTTCAGAATCACCAAAAACAAAAAAAAGAGTCAGAGTATGAAACAAGCTTTTTTTAAACTTTCGAATCTGTGTCTTACACAAATACACAGGCTATAACCTTATATTAGCTGTTTTAAGTCCAGAAAGCTCAATTAAGCTAAAGTCACCAGCTGAAATATATTTTGGACATTAATGATAAAAATGTTTCAAAATATTAAATAAAATGATATACCAAAATATGTGAAGGGCAGCTTCCCGGAGTCCCATGTTCTGAGAGCTGACGGAATCAAAAAGGAACTTCAAGCCTTCAGGCCACTGGTTGGTGCCGTCCTCATCTGAAAGTACAAACCAAGATGAAGTGCACAGATCCAACTTCAGAACCTTACGGGTGGGTCCGTTCGTTCCATTAAGTCCAATGTGAAATATAAATGTAGTGCAAATATGATCAGCTCTACTGGAAAACACCTATAAGACCAGTCCTCTAACATAAAACTGACATCATAACTGAAACAACTCACGGCCCTAAACTTGTATATCAGCAGTGCAGAATTTTAAAGAGAAGATAGTATTTTCACAATGAAGGAAACACCAGAAAATCTAGGACCTCCTTGGAATTTTTTTTTTTTTTTTTTGAGACAGAACCTCATTCTGCAGCCCGGGTGCACTTGAGCTTGCTCTACTCCTGGAACAAGGCGGGCCTTGTTCAGACTTCTGCCTCCCAAGAGCTGTTAGTATAGCCATGTCCCCTGGGCTGTGTCTGGGATTCTAACAACAAGATACGGGATACCTGGTAACTGTTTTCTCCACAGCAAGACTTCAGTGGGTATTTGGACCTCTGATCTACGTAAGTACTCAGAAGGTTGAACAAGAGGCACAAGGTCAAGCCTAGCCCAGGTAACTGAGTGAAAGATGGCTTAGTTGATGGTGTGGTTGCCTAGCTTATGTATGGTCCTGGGTTCAACCCACGACCACCAAAGAAAAAAGGAAAGGAGATGATTTTAGTTTGACCGATGGCTCAGACCTGTTTAACTTGGGAGGCTGAGGCAGGAGGACTGCTTAAGTTCAAGGCCCGCCTGGCCTAATACTGAGTTCCAGGTCAGTCTGGGCTACAGCACTATTGTCTCAACCCAAAACAACAGTAAAACATACACACACATTAAATAATACTTTGTAATAAATGAAGCACTGTGCCACATAAGAGATTCACTGGTTTTATTGTCATAACACCTTAAGAGTTGCCGGAAGAGTATAAGGCTAGCCTGGGCAACAAAGCTTTCTTTTCTTAAAGAGAGAAAACAAAGCAAAGCAAAGCAAAGAAAAAGCAAAAGCAAAAGAGACGACAACAGTGACGCTTACAGAACAAGACAGAGCAGAACCTTCCATCTCCCACTTGACTCTACCCAGCCCGCCCCTGGCCTGGGACCTCCCCCCAGCTTCTCTTTCAAGGTGTATTAAACTAAAAGGAGAATAAGATGCTTTAAAGTAGAAACAAACAAATTGAAGACAGGGATGAGGTGGCACCTGCCTATAATCCCAGCACTCCAGCGCCTGAGGATGACTAGCTGAAGGCCTAGACAGGTACACACACCTCAGAACAAAACCAAATAAAGTCTCATCTATGAAAGAGGATTATACTGGGAATGTTAAGTGAAAATTATGTCAAGTATTATAACTCGTAACTGCAAAATAGAATTTTCTAGCCTACTTTAAAAAAAATTTAGGGCTGGAGAGATGGCTCAGGGGTTAACATTGCCTCACAAGTAGAAGATCCTGAGTTCAGACCCCAAGTTCCATATAAAAACACCAGGCAGAAAGGCACTTCTGGCCCTGGTGGGCAGAGCCTGGGAAATCCCTGAGTGAAGCAAGGAGGTAGAAGCAATCCAGGATGCTTCCTGAAGTCACCCTTGGGCCTCCACAGGGACAGAGTGCGCTCTGATGCACACAAGGGTTTTAAGCATGTGCTGCTATTAGAAGGGACGACAATCTACTCCTGATCAAACAAGAACTTGGACATTACTGTGAGATGTAGACAGTGTCACAATGTCCAGAACGCCAACCTTTCTCTCATTTAGGCCCCATCTCCATGAGATTTTCTTTCAACACTGAAAATGTCACCTCCCAGACCTATGCTTACAAACTCACCTTTGAACCTGTCAAAAAATAATGCAAAGTCAGAGTGTTCCTTAGTAAGTGCTTATGTGGACACACACACAACACATAGCATATTCAAAGGATGGCATTAACAATTTTTGTTGGCCAGAAGCATTTGGCTATGAATGGTGTGCGAGTTGGGATGTGAGATGTATGGTGTGTGTGGTAGAACAACTTTCACCTTTGCATGGATTCTAGGGACCTAGACCACTCAGGCTGTCTGTCTACGCGCCAAGCCCTGAAGGCTCTTGTTGTTAAGAGTCCCAGCATCCAGGAGGCAAAGGCAGAATAAAGCAAGTTGTAGAACACTAGCCTGGTCTACAAAGAGTTCCACACCAGCAGGGCCACTCAGTGAGACCTACCTCAAAACAACAAGTACTTTAGAAATTTTCCTAGGGGCTGTGGCTTTAGGGCAATCACCTGCCTGGTACTATGTTTCAACTCAGCCAAGCAAAGAGAAGAGAAAAATATGTATTTTTTCATGTATTTTATAATATATATAACATAGCATTCAAAAACTGTACATATTCATAAGTTACTATTATCTATCAAAACCAACAAAAGCACCTATTATCCACTGATGTATACTTCAACTGGCAACTTTAACTTCAGGTTATAACTACTATTAGCACGTATTTCTAAAATTTTGCAGGTTAAAGAGGAAATATAGCCAGGATTGGTGGTTCACATATGTGACCCCCCACAACTGACTCATTTACTTAAAATGCTCAAGTTCAGCGGTCACAAAAGAAGCTTCTCAAAACACGAACAAAGAAGTAAACATTTTTCCATAAGAATATCAAAATAGCAACTGCTAAAATTTGCATTTATTTACTTATCGTCTATTCATATATGTACTGCCATCATGTTCCAGGATCAAATCAGGATGCCAGGTTGGGTGGCATGTTTTCTAGTCATTGAGCATCTCAACGTCAGGCCACAAATCACTAAGTTTTATGAGATTTCATAATTTTTACTGTAAATGTAGGATCTCTAATCACATTCACTTTGAACAGAATAAACAGTGTCCTGGCATCCATGGATCTTCCTGGGTACCAGCTCGGTGGTAGACCAGATGCGCAGTGTGCAAAGAGCCATGAGCTCAACACCCAAGACCGAGCAGAAACGAGCCAGAACAGGACAGGCACGGGGACTCCCACCGGAAGCCCCGGAACTCAGGAGCTGCGTGGAGCCAGGCTACACTCAGACCTGTCTCAAGAGCTACATCCAGACACAGGAAGGCTCCTCGGCGAGCGCACGCACCTATCAAGTTCCTGGCCAGCTCCGCAGCAATGTCACAGACTTTCCTCCTCATGCTGGACTGCGTCTCCATCTGGATGATCATGAGGAGCTCGCTCTTGATGGCTGTCTGAACATCGGCTGGAAGAGCTGGGTAGACTTCATCAAACGCAGAGGACAAAAGACGTCTTAGGAGAACAGCGGCCATTTGTCTAGCCTACAAAGAGACAACACTGTTAATAACGCCATGTTTTCCTAGAGAAAATACTCTCAATCAACTAGGTCCACACTGCTGATTTACTGTCTTATTTTTATAATTCATTCCAAAAGCTTTTTAGTTTCTTTAAAAAAGTATTATACATAAAACTATCGAAGTGTTTCTTAGCACCTTAGAATTCAAACAAACATTTTAACAGTGATGAATTGGCTTAACTCCTGTTATTTATTTTTCCCATTTTCATATGTACGTGTCACACGCTGTGTGAGCGCATGTGGAGACCCTAGGGTGACATCACCTTCACCTACTCTTCTACCTCTTCCCTTTTCAGACAAGGTTTGCACACAAACCTGGGGCTCCTCAGTAGGGTTCTTGAGACCCCTGTCTCTACCTTCCAAAGTTTGAATCATCTGCCCTGCCACAGCCGCCTGGCATTTTACCTGGGAGCTGAGGATTCGAGCTCTAATCCCTTTACTTACATACAAGGCACGTCGCTGCAGAGACAGTGCCTCCGCCCAGCTCTTCCTTTTCATAGATTCTTTAGGAGAAAGGCGAGTCTGAAGTGGCAAGACCTGTAATGCTCTTTCCCTATATCTCTCTCCTGACTTTAGTCTGAGACTCTCAGCTTCGACTATTTTGTCCTAAATGTCCATCACTAGTTTCCAGCCAGGCTTCTTCTGTGTGACCAAAAATCATCTGTCCCAGGGCTGTACAGATGGCTCAGGGGTTAAGCAGAAGTCCTGAGTTCATATCCCAAGTCCCTTATAAAAACACCAGGCAGAAATAGAGCCAGGCGGAAATTGCAGAGACCTGCATTTTTTGCTCTGGTGGGCGGAGCCTGGGAAATCTCAGAGCAAAACAAAAGGAGATAGAAGCAATCCAGGATGATTCCTGAAATCCCTTGGTCCTCCAGAGACCCACAGTGTCCTGATACATAATAAAGTTTTTTAAAAATATCTTTTAAAAAATCCCACAAGATCCTATTATCTAAAAAGTGCCAATATCAATGTGTACATTCTTGGATTCATTTTTAAAATCTATAGACTAGGTTTAAATGTAGTATCTTCAGAGAACTCTCTCTCAAGACTGTCAAAGAAAAGATGAGAAGAAAAAGAGCTTCAACTAAGATGTTGAGGCCAATTCAAGTCAAATAAAGATTTCAGTAGAATTTGAACTGAGTTTTAGAAACTCAACAATCACACTGCTATTGGCTGTAAAATGATTTTCAGATAAGTGGCACTAGCAGTAAAAAACTGAAATGATCAGTTTACCAGATATTTTTCTTCTTTGAATGTGACATCGGTTATGAATTATTTTAAAAAATGCTACAAAGGTAAAGAAACACCGCTTGCCACATGCTTTCATAGTGCTTTGTAAGTGCATGGGCAGAGATGAGGGAAGAAGTCAACTGAAACTCAAAAAGTATTTCCTCTCCAGCCATCCTTGTGTAAGCATCACCATGACTACTGGCCAGCAAGTCTCACTCTATGAATTGTGTTCAGGTGGGGCTGTTGAAACAAGGCCAACTCTAGCACAAGCTAATAAATAGTGTCAAATATTCAACACAACTTCTGAACAAACTAGAAGTCACTCTATAAACTGTTACACTGATTTATCTTGGGTGTGTGTGTCACAGTGTGTATGTGGAGGTCAGAGGACAACGCTCAGGAGTTGCTTCTCTCCTTCCACCTTTTGGATTCCAGGGATGGAACTCAGCCTTGTCAGGTTTGGCAGCCAGCACCTTTACCCAAGACACCGCCCCTCTCTGTGATAAACTCCAATGCAACGCTTTAGGTGGGAAGCGTTTTCTAGACTTGAATATTTCAACATCCTTCCCAAGTAAAGATCCTCAATACATATATAAAGATACTACTTTATGAAGGAAAAAAAAAAATCAGGATCTATCTGGAATAATGAGAAAACCACAAAACCCTGATAAATAGCTCTATTTTAACACAGAGAAAAAAATATAAGAAACGGAACATTATCTCAATTGGTACATTAGGTAATTCACTAAAATCCATGATTTTAAAGGCATCTGCCTAGTCATGATGGTGCATGTCTGTAATCCCAGCATCCAAGAGCACCACAAAGGAAGACTGGCTCTCCAGTTTAAGGCCAATCTGAGCTACAGTGTGAAATGCTGTTTAAAAGGGAGTGAGGGCACCGCTGAGATGTTTCAGTCAGCAAATGTGTGCCGCGCCAGCACGAGGACCCACGTTTATCCCCAGCACTCATGCAAGAAGCTAAAGGAAGCAACACGTGCTGTAATCCCAGGGTGGAGAGGCAGACATATGATCCTTGGCTTGCTGGCTCGGGGCTCAGAGAAGACTCTCTCAAAATCAAGGTAGACAGTAACTGAGGAAGACACTCAATGTTGACCTCTGGTCTCTGTGTGCATGCATACATACACACACAAACAGTTACATACACTCATAAACAAACAAAAAACCAGAAAGAACAAATATAAAAATAAGTGTCTCTGCTCTAAGCATGTCCTTAGACATGTGCTTCACCTGCAGATGGCTATATTCATTATTTTTTAAATTTTTTTTATTATTATTATTTATTCAACTGTGTGCATATGTGTGTGTATGTGCGTGCACGTGTGTGTCTGCATGTGTGTGTGTGTGTGTCTGTGTATGTGTAGAACCACGGACGAATTCGCGAACCACCATGGACGCCTAAACCTCCTTCTGCCCCGGGATTCACAGGCTCCGCCCTACCAGAACCAGAAGCGCAGGCCGCCCCCGCTTCCGCCTGACGTCTATACGTGGGATCTGGGATCCGAACTCAGGACCTTCCACCTGCAAGGCGGAGGCTTAACCCCTGAGCCATCTCTCCAGCCCCTATATTCATTATTTTTACAAATATACTTTAAAAATATTTGGTAAGATTAAAATATTGTATGAACAGAACTAGTCTCATTGAGAATGAATTGCTCAGTGAAAAAGCCAGTTTTTACAGCTGCAGGAACCCCTGCTGCGCTCTTATTATACCCCAGCACTCAGAAGACAGGCGGCAGGGCAGTACGTTCCAGGCTGCTTAGGGTACATTGGTGTTTAATGTGCCCCACCTGAAAAATCCCAAACAAAACAAGACAAAACAAGGTAAAAAGAAAATCTAATAATTATGTGTAAATCCACTAACTTTTTATCTACCCTGAAATTATTGCCTTATATGGAAAAAAGTAAGCTGGAATCCTTAATGTATATTTATTACCCACTCCTCAGTTTGTTTCCTAAGAATGAACATCTGAGTACTTAGGCAGTACCTCCTCAGCAGCTGTGGTATTTCTGATGGCTTGCAAGAGGAATGTGATCTTTGACTGGCCTGGGATGTTCTCATAGGTTTCCTACATAGGAAAGAAAATTAAAAGTTAGAATGCATGTTAGAAAATCTTAGGAGCAGATCAATGAAAGAAATGGAAGATTCCTCACATAACCAGCCCAAAAGCCTGTGTTCTTTTTGGTGATATGAATGAACTTCAAGTAGGACACAGGATGTTCTTCCTACAAATCTCTTAGATGTCTGAAACTTTCTAAAGATAAAATCATGGTCCAACCAAGATCTAAAAGCTATTGATATGATGAACTATTTCATGCAAAGCTGAGTGCTAGTCTTAACATCCCCTCATTCTCTGGAAGCTACTGCATCTTGTTAGCAATTGCTGGTCTAGACTACATAGTCGTTCAACCCCCAAATGCATGCGTCAGAAGAACATGCCTCTTAGCAGGAAGAACGGGGAACCCACACTCTGGTCCTGTCAGCTACAAAAACAAAGCGTCATAGGCCAGAGACTATAATACCATATCTTGATTAACAGAAGGTTTTATCACTCAGAATACATCTTCCTTTCTCTGCTAATATCATATCACAACAAATTTATTAGCAATAATAGTAAGTTGCCATCAATAAAAGCAGATTATCAAAATGGATCACAAGTCTCGAACACGCTTAAAGAACACGTTTGATTGTGATGTCTGAGGATGGAGCTCTTGTACCCGTGGAGGCTAAATCTATTTAATTGTACCTGCAGTCTTCCCCTTCCCCCCAAAAGTCTTTTAGCAAACATGACAATCGATGCTCATCTCTACACTTTGAAGGTCTCAAGTAGATGTTAGTTTCTCAGCAGTCCCAGTCTGAAGACCTTGCCTGCTGTCACTGGCTCCTCTAGACAGAAGTGACGAGGGAGGAAAAGGAAGGATACTTAGAACCTGGGTATCTAGGTTATGCTTTTTTCTCCACAATTTTCAGTTAGTTTTATTTTGGCTTTTTTTTTCTCCCACTTTTTATTACTAATCATACAAGCTCAATAAGGAATCCCCGTCCTCTTCCTCCCTCCTCCCCTCCCCAGTCATCCCTCCTTGCACTCTTCTCCCAGTGCCTCTCCCTTCCTCCCTCTCATCTCCCAGAGCATCCTTTTGTGTGAATGTCAAACCTCCCTGTGAGTCCTCCACCCTAGAGAGGGCTCAGGACTCAGTGGCATAGCACGGAGCCCCTTCCTGGGCTCCCTGTTAGTATTATGTCACACTTTCTAAGTGGTACCCCTGAGATGCTGGCAAATAAGGGAATAAAGGTTTACATCTTAAATGCTTTTTGAAGATCATATACAATGGATGGCAGAGCTCTCTGGTCTTTTAATACATCCACCTTCAAAAATCTCTCCAGAAGCAAAAGTTCTAGGTTGCATCCTTGGAGTAGCCCTACCCAACAGTTCTAATTGCATAGTCATTTAGTTTTCAAACTTCTCAAATACATCTATCTCAGTCTGGGGAAAAATTTTAAGGGAGGGAAAAGAGAATTTAAGATCTTCAGATAACCCCAAATTTCACTGTAATAAAAAGCATGAGATCATAAAAGCTGAAAATTGTGCCAAAAAGTATTTAGACGTTGGATTGAATTTATTTGTCCAAAAATGAGATAATTTATGTAAAAGATATTCACAAGATGATTATAACAATAGATCTGTATCTTTAGACTTTTTACTTAATTTTATCAAACTCAAAAGCCAGTAAAACCTTTTCATTTAAAACCTTGGGACTGGAGAGATGTGTAGACATCTGAACTTGAACGGAGAGTCCGCAGGTGCAATGGGAGAAGTGACTTCCTAAAGTTGTCCTCTAACCTCCACACATGCACCATGACATGCATTACCTGCTTCTTTGTCCCTTGCTCTAACATTAAAAAATACATTTAAAAAAGGTCTCATTGCCACCATGGATGACTTGCCAGAAAGGGACACTTGCCACCAGGCTCAAGACTCATGTGTGAGTCCCAGAGCCCACACGTGCAAGGAGAGGACTTCCACGTTCAATGCAGAACACGTGCACTTGAACATGCACACGCATCTATTGAGCAGGGCCGGCGCATTCCATCATTTCAGCAACTTGACCAGCTGAGGCAGGAAGCTGCTGCAAGTATGAAGGTAGCTTGGCTTGGTCCTTTCTCCAGCGAAAGGAAATAAAACCTCCCAGGGCTGGAGAGATGGCTCAGGAATTAAACCTCTGCGCTTCACAAGCAGAAGGACCCGAGTTCACATCCTGGATCCACACACAAGCAGCAGAAATGGCAGTGGTCTGCACCTCTGGCTCTAGGAGGCAGAGCCTGGGAAATCCCAAAGCAAAGCAGTAAAGAGGTAAAGCAATCCAGGATGATGCCTCCACAGGCACACACAGTGCCTTCTGATACAGACAAGCCACACCCACACAAATAAGTAAATGAATAGATAGATAAATAAAGCCTCCCAAGCCCCTAGAAGAGTAGCAAAGGCGAAGTATCTCTTGGCAATTGCCTGCATCTGGTAAGGACTGGGATCCACTGTAGGTTCTAGAAAAGGTCAACAGTGAAGTATTCAGTGATTTAAATCAAGTTTTTGAAGACGTATTTCCTAGACAATCACTCTCAAAACCACCACGACTCTGAAGGTCTCTATCCAAGTGGAACTACTAGTAGGACAACATTAACTCTAGAACAAATTACTATACTAAGCATTCAACAGAATTCCAGAATGAAGCAGAAGTCCTAGAATGAGGGCGTCTGACTCCGAGAGAAGGGTCTCCTCTCCAAGCGTTTGTCCACTGTGGCAATCCAAATACATACACTACAGTCACTCCAGAAGAGTCGCCAAGAACAATGGCTTAGCAAAAAGCACAGCCTTGAAGTCCAGTGTATCTTTTCTCAGCGCACAGACTTCACCCCTGTGCTGCAGGTATCTGGTCCGGTAAATACAAGGATTATTCTTCGCACCAGTCCAGATAGGCTCCATGTTGCAGCAAACATCAGCAATCCCATTCCTCCCTTCGTAGCAGGTCACACAAGACTTTACCTCCTTTCCTGTTCACAGAAGAAATGTAATAGATACCTCACTCACTCCACAAATATTTATGGTGAGCTCCTTGTATGAGAAAAGGGAACAGGGAACAAGCAACTTCTACTTCATAAGTATAATGGTTCCTTATCAAATATATTCGATAATATATTACCCTTCTGCACTACAAATCTTAACAATGAAGCTCTATATTAAGATCAAAGAGGAACAGGTAGGTAAGACTATTAATATAAAATCCATGCATAAATTCATAATACTTATGTTTATCATATAAAAATGCCCTGTCATACCATGGCATTCAACTTTGAATAATATCTTCCCAATTATTCATGTCAACTATCATATTTTGAGAATAAGGGTAATAAAAACAATTTCTTTAATGAGAAACATTTTTTGTTAGGTTGAAGAGAATCTTTGCAGATTAAAAAAACAAGCTGTAAAGCCTGTTAAATAGTTTATATAGGGGAAAAAATTTCAAACTCAGATTCAAAGCCTTTCACTGATTTCAGCAAATGTAACAATTCAAGTCTTTCATGGTATTTGATTTTATATTTGAACACAAATCACCTTAGCCAAGAGTTTGGTATTTATGTGTCAACTATTTTTATTTTGACTGAGTAAACTGCAAAGATATTTATTGACCCTATGCCAGAGTTCTTTAGCTCAAGGAAACATTTTCACATTTGCTTTATCAGACTCAGTACTCAGTTTTGTTGACATTGAGTAGAAATGACTTATTTCCTCAGGCAAAAAGGGAGACTGTGATATCTTCATATGCAGTCATTTCTTGTCTTAAAAACTTCACTTTGCTACTTTTCAGAATAACTTAGTACTACACACACACACTTGAGCCATGAGCCTCACCCCTTTTACCTTTCTGTCAAACTGAAAAAAATCTGTATCACAGTACTTGCTTTCCATATAAACATACTCTCAGGACATATTAAGAAAAATGCAGTATCTGAATGTTTTCCATAGGAATAAAGGACTAAGTGTCCTCAGTACTTTTTACCAATTGTTCTTTATGAGAAAATGTGCCGAATGCTACTTATAATCCCCTAAGTGATGTCAGAGATAAAAGATTTATAACACCAATTGGAATTCAAGCTGAACTAGACACTGGTATTTAGTTCAACAGAAGAGAGATTCCCCACCAGGATCCACTATAGAGACTTAAGCAACTGGAGGGAAGGGGGAGAATTAAACTAGCTCACTAATTACAATGCTGTTCTTGTTTTGAAACACATGGAAATTTCTATTACCGGGTGGGATTAAGAGCTTGCTTTGGTAATATAATAAAGTTATCTCGAGTTTGCAGAAAGTATCAAAATGTTTAGCACCATCATATCACAGTTATACCAGTATGACATATGCATACTACTTCTAAATAAAAATGCTACAAAGTATATCTGACAAATAAAAAATCCTGGGGAGCATGCACAGATAGGGGCCACGCATTTCTGTACACAGTACTCCTGGGAGAAGTAGGGCACTGGCAACATCAATTATTCATTCATAGGGAGATGCTAATATAAATAGCCCATCTATAAAATGCACGCTCTCCTAGGAGCTTTAGGAAAACACTCTTAGGACCAATGTGCATGTACCAAGTGAAAAATCCACGTTGCAAAGTAACGCACGGACTGTAAACCCACTCGAGGAAAACCAGGGGTAATGCACATGCTGTCAGCCGGACCATTCAAGGAAGACTATGAAACATTTGAAAGTGGGTACCTTCCAAGAGCGGTCCAACACTATCCGTACTGTTTGAATTTTCACTCTGTGCAGCGTATGCTAAATGAGTAAGATAGGCATGGGGCTCCCATCACCCCGGAGCCTGAGGCAGGAGGATTGCCACAAGTCTCAGGACCACTGTGGGCCGCACAGTGACTTTATCGTCAGTGTGGACTAGAGTGAGACCCTGCCTCAAAACCTTCCCCTACAATAAAATTTAGAATAAGGACGGTATTTGGATAATTAACAAGTGGCTTCACATAGTAGTAAATTTCCAGTTTATTTACTTTTTACAGTGTACCAAGTGTGACACACGGTTTAAAAGGGCTTAAAGAGCTATAAACGCTGGGTCGGTGGATACAGCAGGGGACGTGCGCCTCAACTCCACTAGCCGCACCCCCACACCCCCGGTGAACCTAATGAAAACCTGCACCGCGCGCTGGCGAGGGGCTCCCGGGCTCGGGCCGACGGGTCCGTGGACCGTCAAGTTCCCCCCTTTCCTAGAAGTTCCTGCAGCTCATTTGTGGTTTCGGCAGTAACAATGTATCAGCCCCATCCCGCGCCCCGCGCCCCGCGCCCCGGCGCCCCGCGCCCCGCCGGCTACTTTGCAGACCAGCTAGAAACGGAAACGTCTCCGGCCACCGCGAGAGGCCGGGAAGGGTCCGGCCTCGGTGGCCACGACGGACCAACGTCCGCGCCCCCTGGACCACGCGAAGGTGCCGCGACGCCCCACTCGCGCCAGATCGCGATCGCCGGGGACCGCGGCCAACGTGCCCCGGCGGGCGGGACCCGGAGCCTCCAGCAACTTCGCTGCGGCCCGGGGACGCGGCTGCCAAGGTTCCAACGGGGCTCGGGGGGCGCACGGCGCCGAGAGCGAGCGACCCGCGGGACACGCGCCGCCCCGGCCCGCGGCTGCGGCCGCCGGCCCCGGGGAGCCCGGCCGAGCCCGGCCGAGCCGCGCAGCGCGGGAAGTTGGGTCCCGGGCCCGGCGCTCGGGCGCGGCGGCCGCACGTGCGCACCGGGGCCGGCGGCCGGGCGAGCCGCGCGGCGCGGCGCGGGGCCGGAAGGGCCGGGGCCTCCCACGTGGGCTGCGCGGCCGCCGCCCGCCCGCCCGCCCCGCCGGCCTGCGCTCCCCGCCGGCGCCGAGGCCCGGGGCGGCCGGGGCGGCAGCGGCGCGCCGGCGGCCGGCCGGGGGTCGGGGCGCCCAGCTCGCTTACCTCCGCCTGTTTCCGGACCACATTGTCGGGGCTGAGCAGGTTTCCCAGGAGCAGGTAGAACTGTTGCTGCTCCGCCGCGGCCGCCGCCATTGCGCTGGGCGTGAGAGGAGAGAGAGAAGGAGGGAGCCGTGAGGCGCGCGGGCCGACCACGGGCGCTTGGGGGCGGGCCCAGCGCGGCGACCGGCTCCAGCGGCGGCGCGGGGCGGAGGGGCCGGCCGGAGGGGCCGGGGACGGGGCGGGGCCTCGCGCCCTCTCACCCCGCCGCGGCCGCGGGCGCCGGCTTCCTCATTGGCGGGGGCGCCGCCGGGGGGCGGGGCCGCGGCCGCGGGGGCGTCCGGGGCCGCGCCGATTGGCCACGCTCCCCGCCGCGCCGTCCCCGGCCGCGCGCGCCGGGCTCTCCCCGCGAGGGTCTGCGCGCGCGCACGCGCGGCGGGCCGGCCCGGCTCCCAGTCGGAGCGCGTCGCCGCGCGTCCGCGTCGCGGGGCCGGAGGGAGGAGCCGGGCGGGCCGGAGGGGCTCGGCGGCCGCGAGGGGCGTGAGGCCCGGCCCGGGGAGGAGGGGCCAGCCGCGGAGCGCGGGAGATTTCGGCGCCGCGGGCCGGCGGGAGTCCCTCCCCGGCCGCACCCTGCAGCATCGGGACCCCCTCCGTACCCCCGATCGTCCCCGCAGCCGACCCCCCTGCGGCCCTGCTTCCCCCGCGCGTCCGTCCCCAGCCTCTCCCCCGGGCTGTGAGTCAGGCCGGCCTTTCCTTCCAACGCGCTCTCCGGTGACTCACGCCCGGCCTGGCCCGGAAGAGTGCAGGCTCGGCCCGGGGCTCTCCCGCCGCGCCCCTCCCCAGCTCGCGAGCTCGCGGGACGGCCACGTTGCGCACGGGCTCCGGCCCCGGGACCCGCGAGGGGGGCGTTCTTCGCGCTCTAAGCTTGCGAGAAGTCTAGAGACACTCCTCCCTCCGGAGACTCGGTTTTGTGGGCTGATCTGGAAGATTTGATGCTTGCCAGCACCTGGGACCTAATTTTTCGTGCAGTGCACCAAGCTAGACTTGGGGACGGGCACAACCTTAACGATCAGGAGCATCCAGTGTGTTGCGTGTCCCTAAAGGATGAGGGTGTGCAAGCAGGTATTCACACCTCTGACTCGGGCACTCATAGTATTTAACTTAAAAAGAATTTAATCTCTGCCTGGCGGGTCATCTTGAAACTCTCCGTACACATTTATGCTTAGGTAATTTTAAAACTTGACCTTACGTCACCCCGAGGCTAGGGTGCTCAGAATCTGAGCTGGGGCCCTGAGCGGCACGTGGGGTTGTGATAAGCCTCGACCTTGATAGGGGTTTTGTTTTATTTTTCGTGGCAGGAGGCCTGCTACTCTTGCAGACCTGAAGTTGTCTAGATGAGACACTTTTTTCTCTTTTGGTCACATTATTCTTTTTCAAAATCGGACCCCCGGGTACATTATCTCGGAGCAGATCTTTGTGGTGTATCATGATTGTAAGCAGGTTCCTGCCCTCGGGATTCTTTAAAAAAAAAAAAAAAAAAGGAATTACACGCTAAACCATTTTTAATAACTAGGGTAACAGTGACGTAAGACAAATTACCTAGAGGTTTGCTCAGGGTGTGACCTGATTTCCCGTTATCATTTAGCACCTACTGTGGTATGCATTCTATGGGTATAAAAGGGGATAAGGATGTAGGTCAGTTGATAGTGCTGGGTTAGCTTATGGGAAGTCTTGGCTTCCATCCCCAGCTATGGTATAAACTAGGAATGGTGTGCACGCTCAAAGTGGAGGCAGGAGTTCAGGATCACCCTTGACTTACAAGGTATATTCCAGGCTAGCCAGGGCTACATGAGACCTTGTCTCTACAAAAATTCTAAACAATTCATTTTGTGGTATTAAATAATAGGCATTCCAGCATAATTTTATGTCAAAAGAACTACACTAGGGCTCACTGCATTAACCCAGGCACTGCAGTCCAAGGATTTTTGAAATCCTTCCTGAATTCCCTGATGGTTAGGAGTACACCCAGCTAGATTTTTGTTTGTTTATTTGTTTGCTTGTTTATTTTTGTGAGGTGTAGAGTGAACTTGATAGGATTTCAACTGAGAAACAAAATTCTGTAGTGATATCAGCTGTTGGGACCTAGAGTCAAAATAAGTGCTCTAGTCTAATGGGAGGGGCAAAGTTTTCAAGGATAATACCTAGCTAGAGTCCTGGGAAATGCTGATAAGCTTGGACTAGATAGTAGACAATGGAGATCAGTTCTAATGCCCAGAAACCTATGTTGGAGGGGCTGCTTTTCAGCAGCCACTCACCATTTTGAACAAATTACAATGGTCTTCCTTTTGGAAGTCTTACCACACAAGCAAACCCATTTCCAATAGAGGGACCCCCTCTCCTTGCTTTCTAATAGTGTTATTGTCCTGAAAGGAAACAACTCCAAAAGTGTATAAAGACAGCCGCCCAAATGTCAGGCAGCCTATGTGCTTATTTCCTGAGATAAGGAGGAATGGCAGAAGGTCAAGAGAGCATCACCTGGGGTCTGGTGAGGGTCCGGAGGGGTCTGAGTGTTTCACTTGTCATTGGTGTGAACTGGAGTGAGTGCTATCATGTTACTAGGCTCAACTGCTCATCTGTAAGAAGTCTTTGGTTACTAGTTCAGAAGGTTCTCACACGAAGTTATAGTTGGAAAAGCGATGCGTTGATAGAGCACTTCAAGGCCTGCTCATGCCTCATTAGCCGCTGCAGGTGGCCTGAGAGTGGCCAGTTCCTCCACGCCTTTCGCTTTCAGTTTATTGGACCTGACTGTACTTCATGAAGTGCCAGAGGCGAAGTTGCTTAGCACATTTATAGACCCTTGTAAAAGGGGGAGGGGGGAGGTGAAGTTGGGAGAAAGGAAGACTGGAAACTTCTCTCCACCCTACCTGCAATCTAGACTCAACAGTTTAGGATTCTGTTTCATCAGCAGGTACTGTATAGTCAGGGCCTGGCTCTTCAGTTGGTGTCAAGATTTCTTAACCTAAGAGCATCACGTCCCCTCCAGCTACCAGTCTGACTTCGGGGCCCTCAAGCTGATGGGCGGGATCAGGAAATGGGAGGAGGTTGGAGAACTTGGGCTGGGAAGACCTCAGTGAAAGATTCTCAGTGAGGTAGAACTTGGGCTTATCTGTCCTTTATAGAAAGCTGAATGTTAGTAAACAAGATTCTTCCTAATATTTTTTAAAACAAATAGCTCCAGGATTCCAAAAGAGTTACTCTGACCTCTTGGTATCACAACTATTTAACTTATCAATTTAGATAATGCACGTGAAAGTTGTGTAATCCACTCAGTGTAAGGTGCTGGTGGCTTGAGCAAGTCCTTTAGCTAGTAGTCCTTTAGCCTGGCTCAAAGCAACACTTGTGAAGGAGGGATGAAGGTCATAGCAGTGGTGCAAAAGTTGGGATAGCTTGTGGAGCTTCGCCTAATTCGTGCTTACAGCATTAATCACTGCCAGCCATTGTGAATCAGATTTGGGGATCAAGTAAGAAATGGACAAATTATCCTTGACATATGACTTGGAGGTGTATGCCTCACATTTGTTAAATAAAGTATGTTTATTTTCTATTAGTCTCCAATCACACAAGGCGAAGTGGTAGATTTAATGGGTTGTATACATCAGTAGGATACTTGGATGATAAATAAGATTGAATATTGATGGTGCGTGTTGCTTAGAGAAGGACCAATCCTAAAGATAACCGATGAAAGGTTGTTTTAGTGCAGGTAAATCTGCCGGCACTATTAACATAGCTTTTCTTACCAAAGCTTCCAAATCACTCCTCAGAAGCAGGCTGCTATGCAGAGCATCCTAGTGAGCGACAGGTGGGGGACCTAACATTCCTGAAAGACACTGGACACAATGGGCCCTTAGCAAAGTGCTGGATTGAAGGGCATGTGTGACTCAGTTGCTGCTCTCTCTATATATTAGATTTATATTTGAAAGTCTCTGAGTATCGACAGATGGGCAGGTTCACTTTGAGGAGCCAGGAGAGTTTAGAAGCTAGGAGAAAGTCACCGAGGCCGGCCAGCGTGAGGGTTGGAAGTGCTACGTCTGCCCAGCTTACCAGCTCTGTGAGCTTCCCAGGCTAACCTTTATCAGCCCCTTTCCTTTTCTGGGGAATGGAGACGAGGAAGGACTTTTCAGTACTGACCAGAGTGGTGGCACAGGTGGCAGAGTGCCACTCAGCACAGAGAAAGGCTCAGCCAGTGTTAGTCATCCTCGGGAATGTGGATGGGAATTCCAGGGGTTGTTAATTCCAAACGCTCACTTACGTAGTTGGTGACCACATTTTTACATTCCCATTAGTTCTGAGGGCATATGGCAGGGCCCACATAATTATGTGTATAATAATGAGGTAAAGGGGGAAAATTTAAATCTGATTTGATCATCACAGAGCATATAACCATGTAAACTTGCACTGTCCATGGTAACCACTAGCCATATGGTCACTTGAAATTTGAGATGTGTTCAAAATGACATGTGCTTGCAGCGTAAAACTGAATGAGGTACATGAAATTCTGAAGATGACAGCACATTAATTTTATATTGATCATACATAGAAATAATCTACTGGGTTGAAATTTACTAACTTACTAAACTTGAGTACTGAGCATATTGGTAATTTTAGCTATTTTTGTTTAACTGTCAGAAATTTTGAAAATGAACATCTGTGGTTTAAATTTGTGACTCACATTCCACTGGACAGTGCTTTGCTATATCACAAAAGAACTGCCGAGCTTAAGCATAGGTGCCTGCAAGTCTTGTACATTTAGATTAAGGACGGGATTTGGACAGGTGGAGTCAGTTACCTTACAGCGTTTTCTGTTGCTTCCAGTTTTCTGACTTGATTCTCAGGGATTTGGAGACATGGTACAGTATTTTCTGAGCAGTATTCCTCGCTTCGGAATTTCCTCCCCCTGCTGGCTTGACATAAACAGAGTTGTAGGCCTTAGCGGGCAGTCACAGAAAGTCACATTTGGTCTCATGGATAAATGTTGGTAAGCTACACCAAGGACTGCTTAAAAGTTAAGTCTTTTCTTTCCTGGATGTTGGGTTTTCCTTTGCATGGGACAAGTGGATATGGATACTATCATTTGTCGCACTTAAAACCTGAAATAGGGGCTGGAGAGATGGCTCAGGGGTTAAACCTCCCAGCAAAAGATTCTAAATTCAGATCCGAGATCCCATGTAAGAATGCCAGACAGAAATAAAAGTGGCCTGCACTTTCAGCTTTGGAAGGCAGAGCCTGGGAAACCCCAGAGCAAAACAAAAAGGAGGTAAAAAGAAACAATACAGGATGATTCCTGAAGTCACCCTTGGGCCTCCACAGGCACATATAGTAAATACCTTCTGATAAGGAAGGGAGGGAGGGAAGAGGAAAGAGAGAGAGAAAGAGAGAGAAAGAGGAAGAAAAGAGAGAAAGAGAAAGAAAAGAGAGAAAAAAGAAAGAAAGAAAGAAAAAGAAAGAAGAAGGAAGGAAAAGTAGAAAAGAAAGGCAACTTAATGAAGGGACTTCATTTTTAACATTGATGTTTTTTCCTTGGAACACAAATATGTTAAATTTAAAATAATGGAAAACCCACATCATATAAACAGTATTGGAAAGACAGCAGAAACAATACACTAATCAGACCAAGCAGATTTCAAGCCAGAAAGTATGATTACAAGTGGGGATAGTGGGGACTGCAGCTGGAGGGTCAGGAGAGGTCAAGCTGGTTACACGGTGAGGGTCTCAGTCCAAAAAAAGGTGTCCTTAGAGATAAGGGACATTTTCACGTTAAAAAGACCAGCAGCAAATCAGAAGGGCATAGTACTTGAAACCCATGCACAGCAGCAGAAGCCCTAAAATACATGAAGCAAACCTGCTAGAATTAAGGAGAAAGAATTCAACATAGTGTGAGGTTTTAGTCCCCACTTTGAACAAGCGCTCGAACAGCCAGGCTGGTCTCTGGTAACTGAAGACATGAGGGGCAGCAGACACCAAGCTCACCGCAAACCAAAGCGCCCCCAGCGTCTGTGTAAGAGGCCTGGCTAAGAGCAGCAGTCACCGCATGTTTCTCAAGTTGCCTACGCAGCCTTTCCCGGGGGTCCGCCATAGTTTGGTTCCTAAAATAAACCTTAGTGAATTCAAAAGAGGTGGAAAAATCATGAAAACTTTGTCCTCTCACCGCAACAGAATGAAATAAGAAACCAAGAATTGCAATTTGAGACATGTGCATAAACGTGCTCGTCTCAAACGCAGGTATAGAAGAAATCACAAGAGAGTAGAAAACCTAAATGAATGGGTGTGAGCAGCGACAGATGGTGCAGTCACAGCAGCGCTCATGGGAAACTCAGAGCCCTCAACTCCTGCACTGAAAGATTCGAGAACCGGCCGGATGCTCCGTGGGCAAAGGCACCTGTGTGCAAACCTCGAGACCCGACTGATTCCCAGAACCTGCTTAGGAAAGCTGTCCTCCGACCTTCCCATACGTACTGTGGCACGTGTGCACCTGCCTCTTCTCCCTCCCCTCTCTCCCCTTTCTCTCTCTCTTTCCTCTCTTCCTCCCTCCCTCCTCCCTTTCTCAAATGATAATAATAACAACAATCAATAAAATGCTGTATAAGAGAAGACACAAGATCCCAGGTGTGTGCCCTCCTGTGGTCCCAGCACTTGAGAGGCACAGGCAGGGCACCCCTAGTGCCAGTCTGGTCTGGACTACACAGTGAGTTCACAGCTTAGGCTGCACATGGAGAACTTGTCTCACCAACAAGCAGACACACAGCGAAGAACACAGTGGAGGCGAGGGATATTAATGTTTATATTCTAACAATGGCATAGTCTAGATGACATGGACACATTCCTATAAAGGAACATATTTCAAAACTGATCCAGGAAGAAAGCCTGAGTGGATTTTAAGGAGTAAACAGATTTGGTTAGTAATTAAAAAAAAAAAAAATCCCACAAGAGAAACTCTAGAAGCAAGTGAGTTCATGCTTAGTCTCTGAAAATGAGTGTCACATGCCTAGGAATAGAATAAAGTATGCAAAGGCCTTGTGCAGAGCCTGGTACAGTTTTGTGGTATGAACGCTGACAAGATCTGTAGCAATAGAGATGCTGTCTCAGTTTCCAAAGTGATCCATGAGAAAACCCAAGATTAGCATCAAACTTGCTGGGGGAAAAATTGGATGAGTGAAAAGACGAGAATGTCCAATCTCTCCATTTTCATTTAACATTGCACTAAAAATTGTCTGTTCACAGATGACATAATTTTGTGTAGAAAATTCCTAAGGAGAGTGCGCGTGCACGGGCGCACACACACACATACACACACACACACACAACACATACACACACACTCAATTCTCCAAATGGAACAAAATCAGCAATTCACAGGATGTAAGATCAATGTACAAAGCCTTGGTATTTCCATACACTAGCAATAAATCCAAAAAGGAAAGGGAAAACAGTATTTAAAAATAGCACTACACGAAGTGTAAGAGCCAGTGAGACAGCTCAGCAGGGAAAAGCGCTCAGCGTGGAAGCCTGGCAACTTCCAGTCTGTGCCCAGAACCCCCAGGGTAGAAGGAGGGAACCCACTCTCCAACCCTCTCTCTCGGCCTCAAAATAAAATGAACTAGGAACAAATTTCATAGCTGAAGTTTAACACTTAGGCACTGAGTTAGGACATGTTATTGAAAGCATGGAAGATTTAGGTAAATGGAAACATTCTCCAGGTAATTGGATGGGAAGACTTAATAAATTTTTAAACCCCTCTCTTTAATCTGCAGTTTCAGGAAATCTTTATCCTCAGTCCAACTGCTCCCCCACCACAACTGTTTTTCAATTGCTGGCATGAATCAGCTGACCCTGAAATTCATATGGGATTGCAAGGGGCAGAGTAGCCAACAGAATCTTGAAAAACATGAAACTTGGAAGACTTGTATTTCCTGAATTCAAAGCTTGCAACAAAGCTATGGTAATTGAATCATGGCCTTAGATCAGATATTTTTTTCATATGATACCAAAAATCACAAAAGACCAAAGAAAAAGATAGTTAAATTGGATTTGACAACATTAAAAACTTTCGTGCTTATGTATTTATTTCCACAGCATCAGCGGCCCAGGCTGGTCTAAAACTTGGTCCTGTTCCCAACTCCAGACTCCTGAATCCTGGGATCACAGGCATGTCTCTCCACACCTAGCCAAGTTCTCCCCTCCCTCCTCCCTCTTTCCCTCCCTCCACACCCCTGCCTCCTCCTTCTTCCCCTCTTCTCTCCTTTTTTGCTCTTCGTTTTCTCTTTCCTCCCTTCTCTTTCTCTCCCCCTTCTCCCTTTTCCTCCCCTCCTATCCTCTTTTCTCCTCTCACACCCCACCCATCACCTTCCCTTTCCCCTTTTTCTTTTCCTTCCTTCCTTCCTTCCTTCCTTCCTTCTTCCTTCCTTCCTTCCTTCCTTCCTTCCTTCCTTCCTTCCTTCCTTCCTTCCTTCCCTCCCTCCCTCCTTTCCTCCCTCCTTCCTTCCTTCCTTCCTTCCTTCTTTTTTTTCTTCATCCTTCTAAAACAGGATTAGAGCAGCTATGCTGGGATGGGTCCCTCAAAGTCTTGAAGATCTTTGGAATTCCTGAGGGTCATCCCCCACTGCTGGAATCTCCTTGAAGGAGCACCCCTGCTGAGGAACTAATTCTAATCCTCCCAGAGATAAGAATGGCCAACTTCCCTGTGAAGGGGTCAGGGAGAAGAGCTCTCCATATCAAACAACTTGACCTCTAGCCCACTGGGCCCAAGAGCAACTGGGTTGGGCCCCAATGGGAGTTAACCAATGAGAAAAAGCCAGTTTCCGGGGCTTGTCTAGGTACATAAATATGCCTGGCCCTGGCAGCCGTCTTTGGCGCCCTAGCCCCTCGTACTCACGGTGCCATGAGTTCTTTTTCCAGCTATCTGCTTCTCATGAGTTCTCCAGGGCGCCCTAGCCCCTCATGGCATTAGTGCCATGCGTTCTGTTCTGTGCCTGTTTCCCATGCAGTCCATGAGTTCCTCGTTCCTCCTCGTGGATTCCATGCCTAGGCTCCATGAGTTCTCCAGGGCGCCCTAGCCCCTCATGGCATTAGTGCCATGCGTTCTGTTCTGTGCCTGTTTCCCATGCAGTCCATGAGCTCCTCGTTCCTCCTCGTGGATTCCATGCCTAGGCTCCATGAGTTCTCCAGGGCGCCGTAGCCCCTCGTGCCGCTCCACATCTGAAGTCCATGAGTTCCAACTTTCTCTCCTCTAATAAACTCGACCTTAATCCTCTACACGTGCTCTGGTTTCAATCTTCAACTCCAGAACACAAGAACCCTACAATGTTGGGATGGTCGTTTCCTGTCCCTGCAACATTTGGCGATCCAGAAGGGACAGCCAAAAGACCATTTCCCTGCAACACGTCCTCCTTTTCTTTCTCCTTGTTTTTCTCTCTCTCTCTCTCTCTCTCTCTCTCTCTCTGTCTCTCTCCTCCTTCATTTCATTTTGGACAAAGGCAACACTCATTAGTATTGACAAGCGGCGTGAGAGGCTCAATGCTTGTTTTGGGTGCCTCCGTTCCTCCTATCCCCACACTGTGGAGTGTGGCAAGCCTCAGTCTAGCTGGAAACGACTGTCAACTAGTAGTTAGAAGCTACACAGCAAGACATGAGTTGGCAATAAAAAGCAATAAAGTGGGGCTGGAGAGGTGGCTCAGGGGTTAAGCCTCTGCCTTGCAGGTGGAAGGTCCTGAGTTCGGATCCTAGACCCCACGTATAGACGCCCGCGAATTCGCCCGTGGTTCTACACACACACACATACACACATACAAACACACACATACACACATACAAGCACACACATGCACAATTGAATAAAAATTCTTAAAAAACCTTGAAGTAACTAAGTAATAAAAGCAATAAAGTGTGTTTATATGCTATAACCAAGACTCACAGGGTAGTATTAGGGTAGATCTAATTAACACCTTCTACTTCCCTGTTGATTCTTTTTCTCTCTCCCTCCCTTCAACTTTCCCTCAATTCTTCTTGTCTGTCTGTCTTTCTTCAGGTTCTTGACTAGCCTCAAACTTGCATGTATCGGAACATGACCTTAAATGACCCTTCTGCCTCCTGCCTCCACTCGCCAAGCTCTGGACTTGTATTTACCCTCAGCCTTGGGTTCACTGTTCATTTCTGGTTGCAAGTCTTTATTTTCCTTTCTTTCTTCCTTCTCTTTCTCTCTTTCCTTCCTCCCTCTTTCCTTCTTTCTCTTGGAAGCACAGGTAAACATTTCTTTAACACTTATTTGCTAATGATTGTAAAAAAAAAAAAAAAAAATCACCAGAGACCAACTGCAGGCAACTAGGAAGATCGGTTACAAAGCTCTTTGACTAAGGAGTTGCTCCTGATTGTTTGCTTGCTTGTTTTTCTTACACATCAAGACAACAAAGATTTACTTGACTAGAGAGAAAGAAATCTCCTTCAGGCTGTCCAGCACCCCCCACTATCCACCTCCACCTCTCAGAGACGTTGAAAGGAAGCAATCAAGTTCCCACTGCTCAGCCGCAGCCGGCTCCCGTCTTCACAGGGACACCTCCAATTTGCTTTGACACTTAGAGAGGTAATGGTCCCTGCCCTTTCGAAGGGGCAGTAGGAAAGTGGACGCGTGTGTAAGGTCAGCTTGCTGTGTGAAGGGAGAAAGGAATGCCCGAGCCACGGTGCAAATGGAAGTGCGGCTGTGCCAACACCGTGAGTAAGGGAGCAGAGAGAAAGGGCGCCTCAAAACCGGGCGGGCGTGCGGGAGAATGTGTGCGCATATCTGTGCCTATGGGTATGTGTGTACACACGTGTATGAGTATGCACGCTTGTGTATATGCGTGCTCCTGTGTGTGCGCGTGTGCATGTGTGCGTGTGTGTGTATACTCATGACACTTGTGAAAACCAGAGGACACTTCATGGGGCTCTTCTTTCACCCTGTGGATTCCTGGGATTGAACTCAGGCTGTCAACCTTGGCCACAAGTACATTTACTTGCTCAGCCATTTCACTGGCCCAACAAAACAGTTCTATTTCATCTTATTTTAT
The DNA here is from genome assembly GCA_023101885.1 of Typhlomys cinereus. Classification (NCBI taxonomy): domain Eukaryota; kingdom Metazoa; phylum Chordata; class Mammalia; order Rodentia; family Platacanthomyidae; genus Typhlomys; species Typhlomys cinereus. Next base: position 9,378,503 of record JALPQD010000030.1, read on the forward strand.
TTGTGTGTGGAGGGGTGTATGTGCGTATGCATGTGTGCACTATTGGCATTGTGCATTATTGGAGGACCAATAATGACTTTGGGAATCATCCTAGATTGTTCCTACGTCCTTTTTGCTTCACTCTGGATTTCTCGGGTTCTGCCTTCCATCTCTGGAAGCGCAGGGTCGGCTGCCATGTCTGCTTGACGTTTTTACATGGGGTCTGGGATTTGAACTCAGGTCTTTCTGCTTGCAATGCAGTCTTAACCCCTGAGCCATCTCTCCAGCTAAGAAAGCATGTAGCTCGGTGAGTAGCCTGCGTGAAGCCTTGCGTCTGTCCCCAGAGTCTCATAAGTAGGCATGACAGTTCTGCTTTTACGCCTGTGTGTCTGTGTGTGTGCGCGTGCGTGCATGCATGCACATGTGTACAGATGTACACGTGGCACAACTTTGAGTGTCAATCAGTGTCGTCCACTTTGTTTATCAAAGCTGGGGAATCTCCTTTTCCACCTCTTGCCTCTCTTCTCGTTGGACAAGCTGCTGGGATCCAAACACGCGCTGCTGTGCCTGGCTTTACCTGGGTTCTGGGGATCTGAACGTGGGGCCTCACACTTGCGCAGCAAGCACTTTACCTCCTGAGCCCTCTCCCTGTCTTTGGCAACCTTTTGCAGTCTCCGACAGTCCTAAATTACTTCCTCCTCCGTGAGGTGTGTAGTGCAGGGCAAGAGCCGGCCCTTCCTTAGCGCCTGACCAGCTGTGACCCCGCCTGGGGCTCTCTGGGTTCCCAGGCCGTTCTCTCCGGTCTGTGAGTTGAGAAAGGTGGAGCCCTGGGGGGATTTCCTGAGCTTCAGCCTGGAGGACTGTGGAGTCAGCGATGCATTGTGTTGTAACAGAGCGTCCTCCGCGGCCCCTGCTTGGCAGCTGGCTCCGGAGCTCCGAGCTCTGACATGCGGGATCACACCTAACTCCCTACTTTTTATAAGTATTCTCCCCGCTACTCATTATGTGGTTTGCCCTGTGCTCTGGGGCACCAAGACAGTGAACCAGGCACGGGGGAGTGGGGGGCAGAACACCTTTCCCAGGGACCCGTGATCTTAATGACAATCATTTTAATCACTTAGTACTTTTCTTTCTTCAATTCCCTCTCTCCCTCCACACAGTCCTCCTCTCCTCTCCTCTTCTCCCTTCCTCCTTTCCTCCCTTCCTTTTTTAATTTCTCACTTCTTGGGGTCTGTGTTGTCCAGGTTGGCTGCAATCTCACTATGTACCTGAGAATGACTTTGAACACTTTTTTTTTTTGAGGGCTTTTTTGAGACAGAGTCTTAATACACACACACACACACACACACACACACACACACACACACACACAACTGGTCTGGAATTTGCTGTGTAGACCAGGCTGGCCTCAGACCCGCAGCAGATCCCCCCACCTCTGCCTCCCTAGCGAGGAAGGGCGCCACACCTGACCTCACAGGCTGTCATGTGGTGCCAGGACTTCGCGCCTGCCAGGCAAACTACCGATGCATCGACATCTTCAGCCCCACGCAGGACAGTCTTTCAGGCCTGTGACTGTGCCCGGTGCTCTCAGCTCCCCTGGGAAGCTGCCCCTTTACTAGCACCATCCCAACATTCCCCGTGAAGTCTCAGTGACAGAACAATGCAGCTGACTGCTAGGAAGGTCCAGGGGACGGGACATGGCCCTTCACGGCCCCTCAGCCACTGTTCTCAGAGACTCGGCTGCCAGGGAAGCAGCGAGTTAGTTGGTGGCTCATTAAATCGGCACTGTTTTGACCAGTGACTGATGCAGTCTCCCCACAATGAAGATGAAATAATTCGATGAAATAATTCTCTCCCTCGTTTACTTGACTAGTGATCTCTGAAAGACGAGATGAGCTCACCCCCCGAAGGACACTATCTTAATGTCCAGGGAGGCTTGAAAGTGTGTGTGTGTGTTTGGGGGGCGTTAAGAGTTGATCTTTTCTAAACGAAAGCAGGCTGGAAAATTCTGGCGGACCTGCGTGCAGTTACTTGGTGAATAGAAGACGAAGCCGTCAAAAGAGCAAACATCTTCATTGTGGGAGAAAGTAAGAAGGCTGGTGCTTGTTTGCTTCAGAGGGAACCACAGTGGGCCCGAGAGGAAGCCAGGACTGCTGGAGACTTACAGACTTACTTGCAAAGATCCTGGTCAGGAAAATAGCTGTGCTCGCCCGTGGCTCCTGGGAAATTTCTCCCCAGAACCACTGAGGGAAAGAAATTCTCAGGCCCTGACTCTTCTGGGACGGCCACATCGATCAGGAGGCCAGAAACTCGAATCAAGCAATATTGTCCACCTCTCTGCCCCCTCCCCATCTCTCTCCTCTTTGCGCAGGCCCGTGAAGTCGGCAACAATCAGGGTACATGTCTTCCTCAGTTACTCTCTACCTTACTTTTAAAAATACTAATTTACTTACAAACAAGCTGGGTTTACGTCTTTACCCTGATCCCCTGCCTGCCGTCTCCCTCCTCTCCGCCCATTCCCTCCCTCCCTCCTCCCTCCCTCCCTCCTCCCTCCCTCCATCCTCCCTCCCTCCCTCCCTCCTCCTCAGTGGTAAAGTGGCATGTGGGCGGTTCCTCTTCCCTGGTCCCGATTGTGTCTCTGAGACACACGGAGAGCAGCTGATCCTCTAAGAGCCGCCTTCCTCTTTCAGACAAGGTTCTCTTACTAAACCTGGGGTTTTCAGCATGGGCTAGACAGGCAAACCCTAGGGGTCCTTCTGTCCTGTGCCCTCCTCCCTCCTAGCACTGGCACTACAGATGCCCACCTGGCTTTCCCCCCACCTTGGCTGCTGGGGCTTGAACTCAGGTCCCCATGTGTGCTCGGCAGCTCTTTACCATCTCCCTGGCCCCTCGAGCACTGTGTTCTTAAGTTCATGAGAACAAGATTGCCGAAGACGGACGAGCAGGCAAGGAGAGACCCTTGCGCTTTCCTCCTTGGTTTCTGTCCACTGGGTTGTCAGAAACAGTTTTCTCTAAACTGCCCTCCCACAGATACTAGCCACGACTCTGGGGGACAAAGGAGCTAAAGGAACCTTTGTGCGGGGTCCACAGAAATGCTTTACCTCTATGGTAGCGCTAATTTGTGTCTTGGTGTGGGGAGGCCCTCCCGTGGTCCCGTCTAAGGGGGAACTTGGGGTTTACTCACAGTCGTGAAGGCTGTTTTCCGCACTCTGGTTGCTTCGGTCATGCGATGGCACTGACCCCTCACTTCTGACCTCATGACTCAGAGAGGTCACCATGGAGACACCAGGCTACAATTGTGACCTGCAGGGGGTGGGGTTGGGGGGTGATCAGCAGTGTGCTGCGGATGGCTTTCAGGGTACCGACCTTAACCTCCACAGGGCTGGACTGTGGTGTAAGGCTAACCCAAGCGCGCCCAGAGACAGAGAGGGAGCTACTGGCTCTTGAACAAGAATTCCATGGTGCTGAGGATGCTTAGAGGGTACAACACACCTCCAGCCTCAGTGTGAACCCGTCTGAGTAACGTCCTTGCCTATGAATTCAATCCTATTCACTACTCAGTATTTGGAAAAAAAAAAACTGGTCTTTCAAACAGATGGACGTGAATTTAGTGGAAGAAACAGGAAAGTGCACATTAAATCACTAAATGGGATCATTAACGTGATGCATTAACATCAGTTTTGGTCTATCATGTCCAAGTTTCTACTGCCGTGTTTTCTATACTTTGTATTTTATCGTTGCTGTCTGCGACGCAGACTTCACTAAAGTCAGCTTCCATGTTTCTGGTTTTTATTTCATTTATTGAAAAATATTTTGGCTGGAGAGAGAGTTCAGTGGGCAAGACATCAGGTCACAAGCCTGGTGACCTGAGTCACGTGGCAGAAGGAGAGAACCACCTTCTGAAAGTTGTCCTCTGACCTCTACCCGTGTGCTGTAGCATAGAGGTCAAGGGACAACTTTTGGAAGTCAGTCTTCACATCCCACCACGTGCGTTCTGGAGACTAAAACTCTGGATTTGTGCACAGATATCTTTCCCCACTGAGCCATCTCCTTGGCCCTGATTTTTTAAATTGTTTCATGAAACATTTGCCAATGTCTTTCTACTTTTTTTTTTTCTTGGCAACATAAGAGAATTAAGCAGTTGCCCTTTGCTGAGATCTTTCTGAAAATCAGGAAAATTCTTTACAAGTTCTTTACTTCTTCCTTCATGGTTCCAGTGTGTAGTAATTATTCTAATATTTGGGCTCCTGGGCAGTTGAATTTAGGGCATTTTGCTCAGAGATTTTTTTTTTTTTCTTCCAGCCACCGACTCTTTAGAGATACTTTGGAATTACTCGGGGATTTTATGAGATGTTATAGCTATTTAAAAAAAAAATCATTTGTTGCATATTTTAAAATTATTTAACAGCTCTATCTATGTATTCAATGGATTTTGATCATATCTACTGTCTACTACCCCCCCACTCCCTCTGCCCCAATACATCTTCCGTCTTCATCTTCTTTCCCTTCCTTTCCTTTTCTTTTCCTTTTTCCTTTTCTCTTTTCCCCTCTCTTCCCTTTTCTTCCTTTCCCTTCCTTCCACTTCCCTCTCCTCCCTTCAACTTCTCTCCCCTTCTTTTTCTTCCCACTCAGTACAAGCAGTGCTATTCATGAGCATGCATGTGGGGGGCAAGCAGTGGAGCATGGGTAACCTTTTATCAGTCACCCCCTCCAGCAGCCATTCTTCAACTGCCAGTAGCTCCTTAGCTAGGGATGGAGCCTCCCCCAACGGTGCTGCGATGCTCATGACTTGATCATAGCCTGAACGGCTATGAGCCTGTGAATGCAACAGCCGTGTCATGTCCAGAAGACATTTCTCCAGCCTCATCCCCATCTTCTGGCTCTTAATGTTCTGTTTTCTCTTCCATGGTGATTCCTGAGCCCGAGAAGGGTGGCATAAGTGTCTTTGTTTAGGACTGAGCACCCAGCTCATATTCTAAGCAACTTGAGCCGCCACACATCTCAGCTTTCAGCACTATTCGTTGCAAAGGGAAGCATCTCTGACTGTAGCTGGGTGCATCTGTCTGGCGTTGTAAACATAAATCCTCAGAAGATAGCTGGACTCCAAGTCACTTTCACTGACCAACAGTGACAAGCCTTCATCTCAGAGGCTAAGATTTATTCAGCTATAGATGTTTTAGTTGCGCTGACAGTGTCAGATATGAGTTCCCTGTTGCAGAGCAGCCTTTAATCCCATGGTGTGTGTGTGTAGGGGGTTGAGGGACAGTTGGTTACCCCCATAAGAGTCATTCTGAAGCAGGATTAGAGCAGCTATGCTGGGATGGGTCTCTCAAGGTCTTTGGAATTCCTGAAAGCCATCCCTCACTGCTGGAATCACCCTGAGGGAACACTCCTGCTGAGGAACTGACTCCAATCCTCCCAGAGATACGATGGCCAACTTTCCCATGAAGTGATTATGGAGATGAGCTCTCCATATCAAACAACTTGACCTCTAGCCCACATGGGCCCAAGAGCAACTGGGTTGGGCCCAATGGGAATTAACCAATGGGAAAAAGCCAGTTTCCCAGGCTTGTCTAGGTGTATAAATATACCTGGCCCTGGCTGCCATCTTTGGCGATCTAGCCCCTCATTCTAGTGCGTGAGTCCGTTTCCAGCTGCCTACTTCTCTTGGAGGCTCCCTAGTCCCTCGTGGCACTGCAGTGCCGTGAGTCTGCTTCTTGTTCCTTGCTCCTTATGAATTCCAGGCCTAGGCACTGCGGGTTCTCATGGGCTCCCTAGCCCCTCATGGCACTAGTGCCATGAGCTCTGTTTCATTTCTGCTTCTCATGGAGGCACCCTAGCTCCTCATGGCACTCCACGTCTGGAGTCCGTGAGTTCCAACCTTTCTCTTTTCTAATAAACTCTACCTTAATTCTGTACATGTGTCCTGGTTTCAATCTTAACTCCGGAATACAAGAACCCTACGACATTGGGACAGTCGAGGCCGTTTTCCTGCAACAATTCCACTAGTGCACCAGTAGGGCCATCTTACCCGTTCTGGTCCCAAGACTAGACTCTATGTGAATTAAGAACCAGTTTTCATGCGGATACTGCATGCCTAGGGATTGCAGCTGGATAAGACTGCTGACGCCTTTTCTCCCTCTGCAGTCTGCACAGTACTGTGAAAGCCAGCAAGAAGTTTCCAGCGTAATTTCTTTACATCATGTAGCCATGGTGCATGACATCTTCAGCAATAGGGTCTTATCCACTAGTTCTGGGAAGCAATCAAGAGATATGATAAGAATCTTTTTTATTATTGAGTGGGTGTCTCTGTGACCTCTTTGTCCAGCAACTCCTAAGGAAATGTATCTGCACTGTGCCACCTGCCACTGGGTTTTTATTTACTGACCTGTGGCTTTCAGGGGTGGCATTATCTAATCTCTCTCTGGGGCTGGAGAGCTGGCTGGGGGGGGGGTTAAGACTCTGTCTTGCAAGCAGAACGTACTGAGTTCGGATTCCAGGTCCCACCTAAAAAATGCCAAGTGGCAACAGTGGTGCCCTGCACTTCTGGCCCTGGTGGGCAGAGCCTGGAAAATCTCAGCGCAAAGCAAGAAGGACGTAGAAGCAATCCAGGATGATTTATGAAATCACCCTTGGTCCTCCCAGAGATTCACAGTGCTCTCTGATACACACACACAATAAATAAATACAATATTTAAAAAGTTTAGTCTCTCTCTATGTCTCTGTCTCTTTTACCTTAACGTATTTTTAATTGGCTTCCAATGCAGTAGACTTCCCTACAGCTTAATATCGTACGTCCTCATTTTGGTTACCTCCCTTCATCTGTCTCCATCCCTGTTTGAACTCCCCCTTCAGTAACCTCAGTCTGTTTTCCTATTCCCGCATTCTTCTACTTCTCCCCCCCCCTCAGGGCACTGACTCTTCAGTAGCCCTGTTCTGGTTTCCTTGTTCCTACACGTACTCCATGTTAAACACACACATACGAGAATGTGAAGCTAGTTCTCGCATATGAGAGAGAACGTACAGCATTAGTCTCTCTGAGTCTGGATTACCTCATCAGTATAGTTTTTTTCCAGTTTCATCCTTTTACCTGAGAACTTCACCATTCTTTGCAGCTGAATAACATTCTATTACATACGTGCTATACTTTCAGTGTCCATCCATCTGTTGATGGTGTCTAGGTCAGATCGTTACTGTCTGTAGCATACAACTAAAAAGCTAGACCTGAAGAAAAGAAACAATCCAATTAAAAAAAAAAAAAAAAAAAAGGGCCCAGGACATGAGCAGAGATTCTTCAAAACAAGAAATGCAAATGGTTACCAAACTTTAAAAAGATAGTCAACATCCACCGTCATCAGGAAAGTGCAAATTTAAACTACTCTTGAGATGCCATCTCGGCCCAGTGAGAATGGCTGTCAAGAAATCAAGGACAGCAGTGCTGTCGAGGATGTGAGGACGAGGAGCCTTATTCACTGCTGGTGGGAGTGAAAACTGGCGCAGCCACTATGGAAATCAGTGCGGAGGTTTCTCAAAAGCTAGAAATAGAACTGCCATATGACCCAGCTGTACTTCTCCTGCGCATATTTCCAAAGGACTCTATACCCCACCACAGAGAGTCCAGCTCAGTCCAGTTTCATCGACGCACTATTCACAATAGCCAAGAAGTAGAATGAATCAGCCTAGGTTTTGTTTTTGAGAAGGCTGGCCTCCAATCACGGAAGGAGACCTAGAGCTCCTATCTCTCTTAAGAGTGAGATTACATGCCCAGGTCAACCACACCCAGCCCAAGACTAGATTCTATGGAAGTTAAGAACCAGGGATACACTAATTTGTTGTGTGGATACTTTCCTTGGGGAGACAACACACAAACACCTATTCACCCCCAGATAGGATTCAGTGTCAGATCAAAGCAACGGTTACGCTACAGTCCAACTCGACAAACCAAGGAGTTCATTGCAGGAGTATGAGTAAGGGTTTCTTACAAGAGCAGGAATGATGAAGACAGTTACATCACTGACAAGCCAACCCCAACCTGGGTGAGACTCACGGAAGCTGCAACCCTGGAGCTTTTTGCATGGTCTTCAGCTGGCTCTGCTGCTCAGAGCATCTCCAGAAGTACAGGCTGGTTCGCATGACTCCTCTAGGCTGCTTGGCTGGCCCAAGAACACCCCCTCACCACCACCACTTCCCTCCCTAGTAGTTCTTATCTGATTTTCTTTCCTTGGGGGAGGACGCTCTGCTGAAACTTGTTAGCTCTGGGGAGCCTGCTGATAAAATGTTTTGAATTGCTACAGAATGGAGATAGAACCTACCTGGGTTCTCTTAGGTCCCGCTGGGAAGGGGGAGGCAAAGTCCAAAAGGGTACCTAGGGTGTTATGTTCAGAGTAAAAATGCCATGTGACATGATTGCAAGGCAATTCTGAAATGTAGGAAGGACATTTTCCCAAGACTGAATCCTGGAAGATCCTCCTGCCTCTAGGACCCGTTGCTTGGTTTTTGCTGGTGGACTCTGGCTGACCCCTGAGCATTCCCCGTGTACACCAAAGACTGTGTTGAGGGGCGTGCCTAAGATGGGCCCGCAGACCAGCTGAGGAGAAGAGAGGAAAGGAAGCAACACGGTAGCTATAGATAAGCTGCAAGCCAGAGACTGAGGACTTCTGGGACTGAAGTATTGTGGCTCCTTCTGCCTTTTATTTTTTCCAGGGGAGCCTCAGATAAGCTGTGTCTTGGATGATCAGAAATCTCATGTTGCTGTCCTTTGAAAAATGTTTGTCTTCTACTGGTCATGTCTGTAGGTCGTTCTTTCCCAATTAAACTTGGTTGTTCTTATTAAATTTTTTTATTATTTATTCAATTGTGCGTGTGTATGTATGTGTGTGTGTGAACCACGGACAAATTCCCGAACCACCATGGACGCCTCCACCTCCTCCTTGTTTACTCTGCCCTGGGATTCACAGGCTCCGCCCTACCAGGACCAGAAGCGCAGGCCGCCCCGGCTTCTGCCCGGTGTCTATAGTGGGATCTGGGATCCGAACTCAGGACCTTTTGCCTGCAAGGCGGAGGCTTAACCCCTGAGCCACCTCTCCAGCCCTTGGTCGTTCTTATTGACTCACAGTGTTCCTTGGAATGCTATTACTGGGGTGGTGGTTACGTGATAGCGATGGATAATACACATGGCTGGTGTCTTGTTAATAGGAAAGAAAGGCGAACTCCTGACCTTCATTCTTAAAAGAGCCAATGACGCTCATAGCACATCCAGGATGCCCACTGTAGGGCCTCTAGTCATCTCAGAAGTGGTCCTAATATCTCCCTCAGATCCCAAACCTTAACATCACATCTGCCCACTCACAAGCGGGCACATACTTGCTTCCCTCCTACCATGACTGCTTTATTTTAGGGAATGTTGAGCCTATGGTTTTGAAAAAAAAAAAAAACTCAAAAATATTTTCAAGATGTTCACATTTACATGAGGCTAGTAAAGTAACTCATTATAAGATGGAGGGAAAGATCTGGAAGCCAAGTGCTCATTTCCCTAGCCTTGCATCCCCTTCTTGAGGATCTTTTCATGGAGATGCTGCCCTGGGCGTTCTCAAGATGAATGAGTTCATGGCATGTCATGGATTCGGTACCCCTCAGCTGGGATCGAATGTGGACCCCCCCATGTAATGATGCTGGATTTGTCAGAAAGCTGGATTTGTTTATTTATTATTTATTCATTTATCTATTTATTTCCTGCTTTGAGAGACGTCTTCTACCTTAGCACTGGACCCCACTATGTCATCCGGGCTAACCTGGCACTCAAGGCAATCCTTTTGTCTCAGCCTTCCACTTGCTGGAATTATAGTCTGGGCTATCATGCCTGGCAGGCAACGAATTTGAAACGCCAAGGAAGAACTGACACACTCTTGCATCCATGGGCTCTTCTCTGACAGGGCGTGCTCCTTCATGGGAAGCCAGTTCTGAAGGCGTCCTCCTTAAGGGGCCCGTTCCAGATAGCAGCTGTTTCCCGTGACTCAAAATCTCATGACGTGGGGACTTTTTGTAGCATTGTGTCCTTTGGCTTCTCTCTGTAAATATCAAAGTTTTGGGGACTGGGAAGAAAGTTGGTAAAGTTCTTGTCTTTCAAACGTGAGGCCCTGATGTTGGGATTGGGTCCCCAGTACTGAAGTTTAAAAAAAAAGAAGCCAGGTGTAGTATTTATAATTCCCGGGACTAAAGGGCAGAGACAGGTGGATCTTCGGGGCTTGCTGGCCAGTCAGCCTAACCAAATGGACCAGTTCCAGACTAGGTCTTTCACCTTCACATATACACTAATACACATACGTGCAACAGACACACACACACACACACACACACACATATACACACAAACACACACAGAGTCACACAATACACATATAAAACAAGGTGGACTATTTGTGAGGAACAACACCAGAATTTGTCCTCTAACCCCCACATGCACATGCATTTGTATGTGCACATACATACAGAGGAACTGCTGGTGTGAGAGCCCTTTATAATGTCGACTTACTGAACTAGAAAAGACCAAAAGAACTCTAGTTCACACAGTTAGGATTCATGTAATTCATTTAGTAAAGGACTAGATCTGAAGAACCCAGAGATTGATAATTTCATTTGCAAACAACCTTTGAAAAGAATTTTTTTGTGGGTAAAGGAATTTGAATACTCATTTCTCCAAAGAACATAGAGTTAGCCGAAAGGCACAGAGAAGATGCTTCACATTCGTCATCAGGGAAATGCAAATCAAAGTCGTAATGAGATACCACTTCTCGCCCACCTGCGTGGCTAGAATGTGGAAAATTAGCATCCTCTCCCATTGCTGATGGGAATACAACATGGTGTAGCTGGGGTGCAAAATTGCTTGGTAGTTGCTCAAGAAGCTAAATGGGGTTCCCCTGGACTCGACCATTACACTCCTCAGTACTAAGTACAGTACTAAGTACTAAGTAGATTGTTATCCATTAGACCTAGCCCTTTTGTACATGATGGTAGGAGTCTTATTTGTATGGATTAGGATACTTTTTGGTCTCCTCTGGTTTATTAAATCTACAGTGCAAAAGATTTTCATCTCTGAACATTGATCTTTATGCAATGGAAGCTGAGGAGAGAGAGAACGTGTTTGCATAAAAGCTTGTGGGTGAGCGCGCATTCATGAGTCCAAGAAGCTAAAAGGACACACCTGAAGTTTATCAGATGATGTGTGGACAAATAAAATGTGTCACATTCCTATGATAGGCTATTATTCAGTAGTAAAAAGCAATGACATTCCTTTATTTTTACTTTTCAGTTTTGAGATATGGTCTAATATAGCCCAGACCGGCTTCAAACTTGTTTTATAGTTGAGGATGGCTTTGAACTCTTGATTCTCCTGTGTTCACCTTTCAGGTCCTGGGATTACAGGTGTTTATCTTTATGCCTGTTTCTGTTTCTCTCTCTCTCTCTTCCATTTTTCTTTGCCTTCTTCCCTTCTTCCCTCCTTTCTGATATCTAGGAGGTAGGCCTGTGGTCAAACTTATAAGGAATCATCAAGTTAGGATAGTTTTCTGAGCAAGCCTATAGGAGACTGTTTTGATTGCATAATTGATGTGGCAAGACCTGACCCACAGTGGGTAGAACCATTCCTTGTACAGGTGGAGAGAGTGGGCTGGAGAGATGGCTCAGGGATTAAGACTCTGTCTTGTAAGCAGACGGTCCTGAGTTCAGATCCCAGGTTCCACCTAAAAAATGCCAGGAGGAAATGGAGGCGGCTTACACTTCTGGCCCTGGTGGGTGAAGCCTGGGAAATCCCAGAGCAAAGCAAAAAGGAGGTAAATGCAATCTAGGATGATTCCTGAAGTCACCCTTGGTCCTCCACAGGGACACACAGTACCCTCTGATACACACACACACACACACACACACACACACACACACACACACACACACATAAAATAAATTTTAAAAAAAGATGGGGAGAGTTAGCCAAGCATACAAGCCAACTTAAATTGGTATACAGACAGACAAGCATGCGTGCTTGGTCCTTGTCTTCTGCTGTTGTCGCAATGTGACCAGCTGCTTCAGGCTCCCGCTACTGTGACTGTCCACCATGATGGACTGTGAGGTGGCCTTGTGAGCTGGGACAAAATCCCTTGCCCCCCTAAGCTGTTTGGAGTCATGTATCTGTCACGATAATGAATGGACTAAAATACTGTCCCCTGGGAAGTCACAGCAGCAGAGCTAATAGAAGTGGCCTCAGCCGGCTACAGCAAGAGCAGAAGGGCAAGCCCCAAAGCATGGCTGCTGCCTGCCTACGCTGAGCTTGCTGTCTGCATCTGTATCTGCCTGCCTAAGAAATGACCCCAGCTACAATGGGGTAGTGGTACTCCAGGCCCGAGGGACTAGCCCCAGGACCATTGGCTCCCCTATAAAAAAGAGGGGTGAGGCGATGTCTCAGTGGTAAAAAGTACTTGCTTCTAAGCCTGCCACCTGGGCTTGGTCACCATTGATCCTTGGAGCCCATCCACAAATTGTCCTCTGACCTGCACACATGTGCTGTGATACATGTCCCCCGCTCGATTATAATAAATATTTAAGAAGAGAAATCAAACTATGTTCTACACACACACACATACACACACATGCATGCACACATACATATATATGTTTAGGTACTGACCAGACCTCTGTTTCTCTGTTTCCCTTGTCAAGGTGGCATCTAAACACCACTATCTTCCAGGTGTCACCCTACAATCCCCATTGCCCATTATAAAGCCAGACGTAGCAGCATGTGTTATAACTTCAGCACTGGGGGTGGGGCGGGGCGCAGAGACAGAAGGTGCCTGAGGCTTACTGGTCAGTCAGTCTAATCAATTAGTGAGCTTCCAGGTTCAGTGAGAGACCCTGAGTGACCGAGAAAGAAACATGATCTTAACTTTTTTGCCCTCCACAGGCACCTACATCGCATGTACCCACATAGGTATACACACGTGTATGTTCAGGAAACCATGCATAGACGATGATAGACACATAATAATTGGCAAGCAAAGAAGAAGTTTGAACAGATGTCCCATAAATGGGTGGACTATGCTGCTCGAAAAAGACATAGATTTTTAAGTGGAAACCTTGGAGCGGAAATGAGATACTTCCCGAGAGTTATTGACCAGGAAAGCCTGAGAGGCCAACAACACAGGCTGTTTCCTTGGCTCCTGGCTGTCCATCATAACTAAATGGTGAGACCCTGTTGCTGAAGACAACACACCCACACACACACCCACACCCCCCCACACCCCCCACACACACACTTTGGTTCAGGACACAGACATATCAGGAAATGTCTTCCCTGTGCACTAGCTTTCATGGTGCCTAGGTTACTGTGCAGAATGCCGGAGGAGAAAAGACATGGAGGCTTACTCAGTGCCGCACCCCGCATGGTACAATACCACAACCTGCCAAGCAAGATGTGCCTGCTGGTGTGTTAGTGGCATGGCAGTCATGGAGGTAACCAACGACTTTCTGATTGGATTTGAGGCCTGTTCCCAGGAGGGCATTCGTGTCTGCTACTGTAACCTGGGTCAAAAGTCAATAGATACGGAGGTCATAAACCCTATGGGAAGTCTTTTGCTAAATGGACATGTTGTCAAACTGCCTTCTCTGTTCGTATCCATAGATTAGTGCTCTCGGTCGTGGTCACAGAAGCTTCCTTCTGCAATGGGTAGTGCAGGCAGCGGGTAGTCCAGAGGCTCATAACTGGTCTAAGTGACGAAGGAAGTGACCGTCGAGTGCTCAGTCCTAAATGGGACCTACTCTCCACCCTACTGCAAACATCAGCTCAGGGAACATCCCGCAAGAGAACAGGAAGAATGTAAGCGCTGAAGAGCCGGGAAAAGTTCCGTGAAACACTGTCTTCTGTACACCACGGGGCTGCTGCACCAATGAACTCACAGCAGATGTGACCGCCTGCATGAGACTTGCACAAATCCATCCAGTTGGCATTCCAGCATGGGCTGGGGAGTCGGAAGGCCTCGCCCCGGCTGAGGAGCCAGTGGCAGCTGCTGGCTGGGGATTGGGGCTCATTTCTTTTTTTGGGGGGGGGGGCTCATTTCTTACAGGCGTGGGTGATGGTGGGTTGACTCCATGCTCGCACACATGTGGACAGCACTAATGGAATTCAGTGGGTCACTGGAGGAAAAAAAAAAGACACGAAGTTAGGAAGGGGAACATGTCAGAAGGTCGAAGGAGAGTAGAGGCAAGGGTAAATATAATCAAGATATGTTGGACACATGTATGAAACTGTCAAAGAATAAATAAAAATATTTTGGGGGCTGGAGAGAGACCTCAGGGGTTAAGATTCTGTCTCTCAAGCAGAAGGTCATGAGTTCAGATCCCAGGTCCCACACATTTAAAAAACAAACAAACAAACAAAAAAAACAGGCAGAATGGTGATGGCCTGTACTTTCTGCCCTGGTGGGTGGAGCCTAGGAAATCCCAGAGGGAAGCGAAAAGGTAGAAGCAATCCAGGATGATTCCCGAAGTCACCCTTGGCCCTCCACAGGGACACACAGTGCCCTCTGATACACACACACACACACACACACACACATCCATGTGGAAGGAGAGGATTATGACGGAAGGAAGAGGACAGGTGCGCTGTGTTGGCTACTGTTTAACTGGTGACCACTTTAGAATAAAAAAGATTCACGGGACGGTAGCTTCCTTCAATAGTTTCATCATGAATAATCATCATAGAAAGTGAGGTTGATCCAGTGTGTGTATTTCATCCTCTCTCATGTGGTCACATGTGCAGGACCACTGACCGGACACAGAACTCACCCATCATCTTTTCTCCCACGCTCACCCTACAGTGTCCATCCCTCGGCCTCCTGGGGCTGCCATCCCCAGCCCCTGGCCATCCCTCCCCTCCCTCCATATACTTTTGTCATTTTGAGGACGCTGCGTGAACACACTGTAGAATGGGTGACCTTCTGTGACTGACCTTGTTCACATAGCAGAGTGCCCTTGGGATCTACAGACTGTCACATGGAGGCTGCGTCCCTTTTTATTGAGTATATTTCACTGCCGGATGTATTTACCACTGTTTATTCGGATATTCACCTGCCAACGGACATTTTGCAGGTATCTACCCATTTCTGGCTACTCCAGAGAAAGGGACTCTATTCGTGTGCAGGCTTTCCTGTGGATGCGCACGCTCACTTGTCTGAAATGACTCAGGAATGCAATCGCAAACCTCTGTGACATGCATATGGCATAAGAAACAGTCTCATGGGTTTTCAGAATTCTCTGCCTTTCTTTGCTGGTTCCAGCAAGGTCTCATCAGGAATCCAGTTTCTGTGTTTCCTTGTCAGACTTTGGTAGTACTATTATTTTTTTTTTAAGATTTTGTAGCTGTTCTGATACGTGTGTGGTGATGGAACATTTTGGTCTTAATCTGTGCCCCATAATGGCTGTTGGTGCCAAGCAGCACAAGCGAAAGGGAAAGTTCCATTTTCTGATCACTGATTAGGTTGTGATCACTGTCAAACAAGTACATTCTTTTGAGGTCTTAGGTAGCCCAGACCAGCCTTAAACTCACTATGTAGCCAAGGTTGTCGTTGATTTCTGATCTTCCCGCCTCCACTTCCCAAGTGCTGGGATTATAGATCCAGCTACCCTGCTGCATTTGATTTAGTGCTGAAAATCAAATCCAAAGCCTCACGTATGCCAGGTAAAAACAATTCCAATGGAACTGCTCCCTTGCTCCTAACAGAAGCCAGAGGCAATTAGCAAAACCCCCAATACTAGATATGTGTTCCCTCCTAATATCTGTTGGTTAGAGAGGTCGCAGAGGCTTCCATAAAATAGTATTTTATAGGTGTTTTTTTTTTTTTTTTTTTTTTTTGCCATTATTCTTGATTGCCCTGTAGAAACTGATGGTAAGTTCCTGTTGCTAAAGATACAACACACATTGATCATGGGACACAAACTGGAGCTGGTCGGCAAGTTACCTTTTTGCTGACCAGTTTTCGTGGTACCAGGAAGTATTATGCCATCTGCAACAGTTTCATCCACCTGTGAAAGCTACAGGCTACACTAAGGACCACCCTGGTAAAAGGTGACCGTCAGGGTAACAGGAATGTCAAGGGGCGCAACCAATGGCTTTGTGATTGGTTAGGGCTCGCTTTTCAGGAGGGATCGCGTTCCTTGATACCGTAAACTAGAGCAAGAGCTTATGAAAAGGGGGGGCATAGGTCCTAGGGAAGCATAAACTGTTAAGATTTAGTTATAAAGACTTGTTGGGGATTTAGCTCAGTGGTAGAGTGCTTGCCTAGCAAGCGCAAGGCCCTGGGTTCGGTCCCCAGCACCAAAAAAAGATAAAATTACAAAAAGAAAAATAAACTTTAGTTATAAAGACTTTATGTGAAACTGCCTCTTAAACATTTACCATCCCGCCTCTAGAGTCCAGCGCACCCAGCACTCAACCTAGAAGCTTCTTTGCAAGGAAAGTGTTTATGACAGAAAATTACAGCTACCCAAAGGGCAGAGAATAAGTGACTGTGGACTGCTCATGCCTAAGCAAGACATCTAACCCCCCCTCCCCACCCCAAGGCTCAGGAAACATTCCGGAAGAGGGGGTGGTAGAAGGGTAAGAGCTTCGTGGGGGGAGGTAAAGCATTCAGCTGGTATCTTCTAGATGTGAATGCCAGTTGCATGCATGAAGTCACAAGATCTGCACAGGATTGGATCTATCAACATCTCACCGTGGAAGAGGAAACACTTTGAGAAGTCCCACGCCTGGGCTGGAGAGATGAATGGCTCACAGTTAAGACTCTGTCTTGCAGGCAGAAGGTCCTGAGTTCAGATACCAGGTCCCAGGTAAAATGTCAGGTAAAAATGGAGGCAGCCTGCACTTCTGGCCCTGGTGGGCAGAGCCTGGGAAATCCCAGAGCAAAGCCAAAAGAGGTAGAAGCAATCCAGGGTGATTCCTGAAGTCACCCTTGATCCTCCACAGAGACACACAGTGCCTCTAACACACACACACACACACACACACACACACACACATACACACACACACACACTGAATGAATGAATGAATGAATGAATGAAAAAGAGAGGTCCCATGCCTCCCCGAGAGACTGTTGAGGGCTAACACTGGATGGTGGAGACGTTTTCCACAGTGATCCACCTATTGACACGTGACTCACGCTCCAGCAGGGCTCAGGCCTGTCGGCAAACGCAACTCAGATGAACCCAGACACACACACAAAGACCTGAAGGTAGAAAGGAGACTGGCAGGGAAGAAGCAGGGTTGTAATGAGAAAAGCAAGGGGTGGGATTGAAATTAAGGTTTGAAATATCGTGTGTGAAGCTCTAAAAGAATAAAAATCTGGGCTGGAGAGGTGGCTCAGGGGTTAAGCCTCTGCCTTGCAGGCAGAAGGTCCTGAGTTCAGATCCTAGACCCTACGTATAGTCGCCAGGCGGAAGTGGGGGCGGCCTGCGTTTCTGGTCCTGATAGGGCGGCGGAGCCTGTGAATCCCAGGGCAGAGTAAACAAGGAGGAGGTGGAGGTGTCCATGGTGGTTCCCGAATTCGTCTGTGGTTCTACACACACACACACATACATGCACACGCATACACGCACACACGCACAACTGAATAAATAATAAAAAAATTTTTAAAAGAATAAAAATCTAGGGGCTGGAGAGGTGGCTCAGGGGTTAAGCCTCCGCCTTGCAGGCGGAAGGTCCTGAGTTCGGATCCCAGATCCCACGTATAGACGCCAGGCGGAAGCGGGGGCGGCCTGCGCTTCTGATCCTGGTAGGGCGGAGCCTGTGAATCCCGGGGCAGAAGGAGATGGAGGCGTCCATGGTGGTTCGTGAATTCGTCCGTGGTTCTACACATACACAGACACACGCACACACAGACACACGCACACACAGATACACACACACGCGCGCGCACATACACACGCACATACACACAGTTGAATAAATAAAAAAAAAGAATAAAAATCTAATAAAAACAAAGTATGCATTCATTGTTCTTACACAGCTCTATAGTTGTTTTTTGTATTTCCTAGTATAATAAGGAAAGAAGAAAAGCATAACACAGTTTTCAGAAATTATCTCTTTTCCTTCTTTCTCTTCCTTCCCTTCCTCCTTCCTTCCTTCCTTCCTTCCTTCCTTCCTTCCTTCCTTCCTTCCTTCCTTCTTCCCTTCCTCCTTCCTTCCTTCCTTCCTTCCCTCCTTCTCTCCCTTCCCCTTCCCTCCCCCTCCCCCTTCCCTTCCTCCCCTTCTCTCCCTCTTCCCTTCCTCCCCCTTCTCTCCCCCTTTCCCTCCCTCCCCCCTTTCCTCCCCTTCCCTCCCCTTCCCTCCCCCTTTCCCTCCCCCTTCCCTCCCTCCCTCCCTTCCTTCTCTCTGATTAAAGCAGCCAACCTCAGGCAGCCTGAGAGATGGTCAAGCAGCCAGTGTGAAGCTGTGCGGTCACCTGACCACACCTCCAGGCAGCTCCAGAGAGCAAAAGCAGGCTGACTGGATTAGTTCAGGCATGGAAAAAATGAAATTTATTATGCATATTCATTGTGCAGGCATTTTATGTACTGCAAAACAGAGCATTTGTATCAGAGCAACTTGACTAGCAATGAGAACCTCTCCCCCACTTCATTTCCCATAGTCCTGCAGGACTTCAAAGAAATGAAAATTTCCAAGTCACTTTAAAAAGCTCCTTGAAGATGCCACGAGGCACGAGCATGGGACGGCAGCTTGTTTCTTGTCACTCCAGGCTCTTGGGTTCCGTGTCTTTCTTTGTCTAGCCAGGAAAAAAAGCAAGGATTAGCAAGAGGGACTTCAGCACAGTATGTCGTCTGAGCATCCAAGGGCTGCCAGAAGGTGTTTCTATGACTCCATGTCCAAAACCAGTCATAGTCACATGATATAGGAAGACTGTGAAGCAAAAACAACAACAAAAAGAAAATAAACAAAAAAAGAGTATTCAATATGCTTGTAAAAATAGAAAAACAGGGCTGGAGAGGTGGCTCAGAGGTTAAGCCTCCGCCTTGCAGGCGGAAGGTCCTGAGTTCGGATCCCAGATCCCAAGAAGCGGGGGAGGCCTGCGCTTCTGGTCCTGGTAGGGCGGAGCCTGTGAATCCCGGGTCAGAAGGAGGTGGAGGCGTCCATGGTGGTTCGCGAATTCATCCGTGGTTCTACACACACAGACACACTCAGAGACACGCACGCACGCACATACACACGCATGTGCACACAGTTGAATAAATAATAATAAAAAATTAAAAAAAAATAGAAAAACAAAATAATTATAAAAAAGTCATTTTGCTTCTTTCTATCTTCCTCACTGCCATCTGTCTGTTTCAGGCAGTGTCTCTTTTATCTCAGGCTCTTGGGAAACTTGCTATGTAGCAGAGGATGACCTTGAACTCCTCACCTTTCCAAGTGTGGCTATTACAAGCATGCCTCGCCACACCCAGGCTAATGAAAACACTTTTGTTTAAAAGACTTTGTCGGCCTGGGAGATGGCTCTCTGGGCAAAGCACTCGTGCAGGGAAAGCTCGCCTAGGGGTAAGCATGGTGGTGGGTATCTCTAATCCTAGGGCTTGCGTGGAAGATGGGAGCCAGGCACAGGGAAATCCCCTGCAGTGCCCGAAGCCATGAAGACCCCACCTCCCGTGAAGTGGAAGGAGAGGGTCCAAGATAGTCTCACCTTCACATATGTGTCTCTCCACAGCCCAGCCAGGCACACAGATACAGATATATGTATATATACACACCAAATATCAAAAAGGAATCAGAAATGACCGATTCTTTTTTTTCCTGTTCAAATCTGGGATATTCCAATTTATGTATTTCAGTCTTCACTTTTATTTCACAGAAGGTTACCTGTGTGACTTCTCTGACCAACCTTTGATAAATTCTTTTCTTATCTGTTATACCTAGATCCTGTTTTTAGTTCCATAATATGTATCAAGGATGACATCCCTTGATCCCTTTTCTATGCCATGAATTTTGGGAGACAATAATGCATTGCTAGTGATGATTTAATACAAAAAGACGTATAAGAGGTGATTGTCCATAAAGTCATCCTATCACAGGACCAAGACGGGTAGGGGAATCCATAGAAGACGAGAGAGAAGCAGCCAGAATACCTCAGAGGCGCAAGGATCTTCCAGTTCTTTTTTATGCAGGGGAGAGTCAGCAGAGCTGTGTTTTGCAAAGATAACGAGCTGATTGGTGTTTAGAACAGCATAGGAGTAATAAGAGCGTCTGCCTGGCTGCCTCTCTAGAAAATGCTTCTAGGCAAAAATGAACAGAAAAAGCAGCTCTGTGCTGAAACAACCTACAAGGCGCTGCAAGGCCAAGTGTGAATCTCTGGTCAGATTCAGCGCTGATGAAAACCATCAGGACCGTTTGTGGAGGGCTGAGAGCAAATCTCTCAGAAAGCCAGTCCAGCAAAAGCAGTAGATGGGAACAAAGGGAACATAGACCCACTGTGTTTGCTAGAAGCAGTTTGGCAGGAAGATTAGCGGAGGAGAGAAACGTTTCATTTGCGGCTGAGAGCCACAGATCCAGATTGCAGTACTGGGGGGCCAGAGTGGACGGACGCTCCTGCAAAGAAAGGGAAACAAGCTTGCACGCAAACAGAAACAAAAAAACAAAAAAGCTCAACCCTAGCTCCCAGGAGGACCTAACTCTGAACTTGATGTGATATCCTGAAGACTCTTGTAATAGTTCTTCAGTTACACAGTGTCAGCCACACTTCAGGACTGGGGATTTGACTTAGTGGTGGGGTGCTTGCTTGCCTAGTGTGTGAGGCTCTACGTTTGATCCCCAGTACTGGAAAGAAAAAGGAGGAGGAGAAGGAGGAGGAAGTCCAGCAAGGAACTGAACCCCCGCGTGAGTCACTGTAATTATGTAAGCATAGCAGGAGAAGGACCGAGCAAAGGTAGAAGAGCAGTGGTACAAACTCTCATCAGAAGAATGACCCAGGCCCGAATTCCCAGCTCTCCGGAGGCCGAGGCCAGAGGATCTCTGTAAATTTGACCTTCAGGAAAGTCTGAGCTATGTAGCAAGACTATGTCACGAACAAACAAACACACAGGCAAAAGGACCTGAGTTCGGATCCAAAGATCTTAACCTAAAAATGCCAGGAGAAAATGGCAGTGGCCTGTATTTTGGCCCTGGAAGGCAGAACTTGGGAAACCCCAGAACAAAGCAATAAGGAGCTAGAGCAAATCATGATAATCCATGATAGTTCCCCAGTGTTACTTTTGGGCCTCCACAGGTATATACACTTACATGCCCTCTTACACACACACAGAAAAAAATCAAAACCCCTCCCCCCCACACTATAAAAGGGCTGAGGAGATGGCTTAGTGTGTAAACTGCCTGCCGCTATGCAGGAGGACCTGAGTTCACTTATGCATGGCACCTGCATAAAAGTAGGTACATGCATTTGTAAACCAGTGCTGGGGGGTGGGGCTCAGAGACTTGTGGATCCCTGGAGCTCACTGGTCAGCCAGTTCAGCCTGATGAGCTCCAGGTTCAACGGGAGACTTTGTCGTAAAGAAAGAGGCAGAGAACAATCCAGGAAGACAACTTCGAGGCCTCCTCAAACAATGCGTGCACATGCGCACACATCCACATGCACACATGTATAACCCCTCCCCCACACACATAACAGGCAAGGAATTAGTGCTTTCCCCGCATATGTATGTGAGGGGAATGAGTGCATATAAGTTTACATGTTTGCTTGTGTGTGGGCTCGCATGCGTGTGCATGCATATGTGTGTGTGGATGGGTGAATGAAGAATCATCCTTCATTGCTGTTCCATCTTATTCTTCTAAGGTTGACTCTTTACTCAAACTCAGAGCTCACTTATACATAGGGCTAGTCTGACTAGCTAGTTTGTTCTGGGAATTTCTAGTGTTTCTCTTCCAGGACTGGAATTGCAGGTGGGCCAATGCACTACCAGGCATTTTACATGGGATCCGGGGATCCAAAATGGGTCTTTTGCTTGCATGCAGAATCATCTCCCCAGTTCAAAGAATTACTTCTTTTTTTAATTGCGTCTGTAAGAAGGAATATAGGAAAGGCAGGAAAAAAATATAGTCAAGTAAATATAAATTCCCAGATGCAAATGTTACTTTTGGGCCTCCACAGGTATATACACTTACATGCCCTCTTACACACACACACAGAGAAATCAAAACCCCTCCCCCCCACACTATAAAAGGGCTGAGGAGATGGCTTAGTGTGTAAACTGTCTGCCGTTATGCAGGAGGACCTGAGTGCACTTATGCATGGCACCTGCATAAAAGTAGGTACATGCATTTGTAAACCAGTGCAAATGTTCAGTATCATAGAAATAAAAACCCCATTTTAATTTTTATTTTTATTAAGGCTGGAAATGTAACTCAGTGCTAGACCGGCATGTACGCAGCCCTAGGTTCCATCCCCAGAACTGTTTAAAAATAAATGCATTTTTAAGAAGCATCATTAAAAGTAGCTCAGAGGAGCATATGGGTAACATATTGAGACAAGCAAATAAAATGTCACTTCTGAAGGATTAGAGGGAAATGGATCAAAGAATATTTAAATATGTATAAGTTGTACATTCAAAAGAGAAAAATAATGGAGCACAAAGAATAGTTGAAGTATTTATTGTTTTTTGGAGTATTTTTTTCTTAAAATCAAAATAATCGACACCAAAAAACATTTAAAGATATTTAAATGGTTAAGAAATGTCTTCCGGGTTTTAGCTGGGTGGGTGCTACACATCTGCATTTCCAGGGAGGCGGAAGCTGGAGGATCCTCTGCAGCTGTGTCATGTGTTTGAGACCAGCCTGAGATACATGAGATGCAGCAAAGACAAAGCAAAGCAAAGAGCAAAATAAAGCAAAGCTAAGCAAAAAGCAGCGAAAGGCAAAGCAGAACAAAATGGAGCTGATAAAGCGGCTCCTTGGGGAAAGTTACCTGAATTTGAGCCCTGGAGTCTACCTGGTGATTTTCAACTTGTGTCCTCTGACCTCCACCCATGCTATGTGGCCTGGGCATGTATATCTCCCCTCAGATAAATAAAATGCTAACACAATACACATCTCACTGGGAAGATAGTTCCGTGGGTATAGTGCTTCCCACAGAGGATAAAGAACCAGAATGTGGATATCTAGATTACTTGTACAAAATGCCGAATGGGCATGGTGGCTAACTTGCCAATCCAGCCTCAGAAGGTGGAGCCAGGGAATCCTCAGAGCAAGCAGCCTGTCCAGACTGGCTGTAAGGACGTGTTCTGGGTTGAATCAAGACTCAAGCTCACAACAATAATGAGAAAAGTGATCTACGATGATTCTTTATGTCATCATTGGGCCTTTGCACACATGCACGCTGTCATAGTTAAGCACAGGTGTCAACTTGACTCTTGAGGGTTTGAGCTCTGGGCACAGTTGTAGAGAGTTGATGGTTGAGTTAAGCCCAGAGCAAACCTGAAGGAGACTGTCTAGCTGCTGGGGAAGACCCAGCCCATGGTGGGTGGGATTAGGCCCTGGATAAATCAGAGAGAGCTGGTTGAGAGGGTTGGCATCCTTCTGTTCACTTGGCCAGACATGCTGGTCTGGCAAGTAAGGATCGTCCATCTCTCAGGCGTTATGGTGGCCAGTTCCCTCGGCCCTGGTGTTGGTGTGTGCTCTCCCGTCAAGCTGGGCTATGAACTGTAACCAGACTATCATAAGAAAGTAAACTCCTTGTTCCCTTAAGCTGTGTGATGGTCATTTATCAGCAAACTATGCAAGCGGACTGCAACACACGCTAACAGACATGTACACACATACGTGCATGCAAATACACATACATACATGCACACACCCCAAATACATATACATATGAAAAGGTTAAAAAAATACACACTTTGGTAGAATCATAGTTAGGTACAAGTGTCAATTTGACAGTTGAGGGTTTGAGCTCTGGGCACATTTGTGTAGAATTAGTGGTTGGGTTAAATGCAGAGCAAACCTGCAGGAGATTGTCTAGCTGATGGGGAAGGACCAGCCTATGGTGGGTGGGCCTAGGCCCTGAAGAGATGAATAAAATACTGAGAGCTGGTTGAGAGAGTCCGCATCCTTGTGTACACTTGGCCAGACATGCTGGTCTGGCAGGTAAGGATCGTCCCTCTCTCAGCCATTATGTAGAGATGCTGTGGCCAGTTCCCTCAGCCTTGGTGCTGGCGTGAGCTCTCCTGTCAAACTAGACTGAGAACTGTAGCCAGATAATCTTAAGAGACAATAAACTCCTTGTTCTCTTAAGCCATTTGATGGTCACTTATCAGCAATCCTGCAGGTGAACTGCAACATACTCCTTCTCCAAGGCTTCTTTCTTCGTTATGTTGTAAATGATGCAGGAACGGTCCTTTGGCTGTCTCATCTGGGTCACCAAATGTTGCAGGGACAGGAAACGACTGTCCCAATGTTGCAGGGTTCTTGTGTTCCGCAGTTGAAGATTGAAACCAGAACACGTGCAGAGGATTAAGGTCGAGTTTGTTAGAGGAGAGAAAGGTTGAAACTCATGGTGCGTGAGAAACACGCACAGAACAGAACTCATGGCACTAATGCCACGAGGGGCCAGGGTGCTTCTCTCATGAGAAGCAGGCAGCTGGAAAGGAACCCGTGGCAATCGAGGGCCATGAGGGGCCAGGGTGCCAAGATGGCTGCCAGGGCCAGGCATATTTATGCACCTAGACAAGCCCAAGTTGCTCTTGGGCCCCTGTGGGCTAGAGGTCAAGTTGTCTGACATGGAGAGCTCTTCTCCATAATCCCTTCACAGGGAAGTTGGCCATCTTGTCTCTGGGAGGATTGGAGTCAGTTCCTCAGCAGGGGTGTTCCTTCAGGGTGATTCCAGCAGTGGGGGATGAGCTTCAGGAATTCCAGAGACCTTCAAAGACCTTGAGAGACCCATCCCAGTGTAGTTGCTCTAATCCTGCCTTATAAAGAAATAAATATATATGAATGCCAATGAACTTGCAAGCACCTAGGTTGTAAGTTTGCTTGCCTGCCTGCCTGTTTCCCTATCTGTCTGTCCGTCTGTCTGCCTGCCTATTTCTCTGTCTATCTGTCTACCTATTTGTCTGTCTGTCTTTCCCTGCCTGCCTGTCTGTCTGTATTGAGACAGGGTCTCATGTATTCTGACTTAGATTCACTGTGTGGCTGAGGATAACTTTATTTGATCCTCCCAAGCAATTGATTACAGGCAACTGGCATCACACATGTGGTGCTTGGGATCAAACCCAGGGCTTGGTGCATGCTGGGTAGGTAGTTGATATTAACTGTTAACTTATTAACTAATGGCCTAGGACGCGGGCCTCCGGGATCATTTGTGAGGAATTGTCTTGATTGTGTTCATCGACATGGGAAGATCCAGCCTAGTGTGGGTGGGATCGTTACCCCCCAGCCCCCAGCACAGGATCCAGAACTGTGGAGATGAAGAGAGCTGCAAGCGACCTCGCGCTGATTCTCTGCTCTTGCCATGGATGTGATATGTAGGCAGTTTTAGAGCAGCAATGCTGGGACCATCTCTGAAAGTCTTTGAAGGCCATTCCCCCCCCTCCCCCGCCACCCCCATTACCCTGAAGGAACACACTCTACCAATCTGGAGGAACTGATTTTAATCCTCCACAGAGATAAGGTTGCCAAGTTTCCCCAACCCTACCCTTATGAAAGGACTGGAGAGGAGCTCTGCATTACAGATAAGTAAGTTCCTTAAAAGAAACAGCTGGACCATGATGTTAGTCACAGGATCAGTTGGGCTGGGCTGGGCCCAATATGATCAGACCAATGAGATGTAGAGGACCACAAGCTCCAATCAGGTTTGCAGAAATTGGAGCTAACCAATGAGGATCTCCTCTCTCCATCCCACACGCCCTCTTCCCCGCTCCCTGCCATCTTTCGCTCCCTTGCTCCTCATGTCTTTCCCAATTTCCTCTGGTCCCTCAGGGATTCTATGTCTGGAATCCATGAATTCATTTCTGACTCACTGCTCCTCATAGACTCTATGCCTGTGAGTTCTTTTCTTTCTGTTCTCTAATCCTCTGGCAACGCGCTCCCGCTTCAATCCCTGGACGCAAGAACTCCACATTTTGGCTCATCCCTATCAAATCACTCTTGCCTCTCCCGGAATCCACGTCCGTGAGTTCCCTTCTTTCTCTGCTCTCATAAACTCTGCCTTAATCCTCAATGCGTGTCCTGGTTTTGATTTTCCACTCCCGACCACAACAACCTGGAAACATAAAACCCCAGAGAACCCATATCAGGAAACTGCCATGTGACTTCCCTGTTATAACAGCTTCTAACCTGGGATTATTTCTTCCCCATAAATTGCTTGAGGTCTGGAATTTCGTCATAGTACCTAACAAGTAACCAAAACGAGCCAGACCCTACAACTGAAATACATCCCCAACTCTACCACATGGTATTTACTTCTAATTCCAATTCTGGATTGGTCTGAAAGGAAAACGGCATAAGATTGTCATTTAATTATCTTTCTAAAGAGATTACACAGCTGGAGAGATGGCTCAAGGATTAAGACTCTACCTTGAAAGCAGAAGGTCCTGAGTTCAAATTCCTGGTCCCTCATTAAAATTACCAGGTGGAAATGGCAGCAGCCTGCATTTCCAGCCCTGGTGGGCAGAGCCTGGGAAATCCCAGAAGTAAGCAACAAAGGAGGTGGAAGCAACCCAGGATGATTCCCGAAGTCATCCTTGGTGATATACACGGATGTGCAAACACACATGCAAAATAAATAAAAATAAAATATTTAAAAATAAATAGATAGAGTCTAAAAATAACCAAGAACACATCCGATTCCCTTTGGTTTCCACAGGCCTCCCTGGGAAATTGTAAGTCACCTAGGAAAGCCGAGGCATGAAAGGCAGTGGCCCGTTCCACTTCCCTCCTCTTGGTATCTTTTAAGGCAGGTTTAGAGCAGCCATGCAGGGCCGGTCTCTGAAGGTCTCGGAAGGTCATCACCCTTCCCAACTTCCCCCGTCCATTTGCTTATGAAAGGATATGGAGATTAGCTCTCTGCATAGGGCTCCCCGTGAGGTGGGCCCAAGATCAATTGGGTTGGGCCCAATGTGAGCTAACCAATGCGGAAAAGCCATTCTTCTCTCCCCCACCCCTTGCCTAAGTGTATAAATAGTCCAGACCCTAGCAGCCGTCAGGGCTCTGCCCGATATGACACTCCACATCTGACCTCTGAGTTCTTTTCCAGCTCCATGCCCCCCACGGATTCCATGCCTGGAGTCTATGAGTTCTCCCGGGCGCCCTAGCCCCTCATGGCACTCCATGTCTGGAGTCTGAGTTCCGTTCTTTCTCTCTTCTAATAAACTCTACCTTCATCCTCTACACGTGTTCTGGTTTCAGTCTTTGACTCTGAACACAAGAACCCCCCAACAATGGGCGTCACCCCAAACATCTTTGACACGGTTCTTCAGGGGTCATATCGTATGCATAACCAAAGCCCAGCACTGTGTAAACAAGAAGCAGTTTCAATTCTCCTGCTGTGGTTATGTGTGTGAGGTGGCTAAAGTTACCTTTAACCTGAGTGGAGAAAATGCAGATTTCACATCCCTCAGTGTATAGCTGAACAGTCAAAAAAAAAAAAAAAAAAAAAAAAAAGACTTTAAAAATTTCTTTTTTGGAAGATTTTTAATAATTGGGATTATTTATGTAAAGTTTGCTTTTCCGTCCCTTTTTTTCTTTTTCTTTTTGGTGGTGCTAGGGACCAAACACAGGGCCTTGGGCATAATAGGTGTGACAGTTTTAAGCATCAAGTTGACAATTAAGAACTGATTTTTAAGGCATACTTGTGAAGAATTATTTAGTTAAGGAAAACTCTGAGCAAACCTGTGGGAGATTACTTAATTGGTATAGTCAGATCCAGCCCATAGTGGGTGGGATGATTCCCTGGGGAGATGGAGAGAAGGAATTATATTTTTCAGACAGGCAATCAAGAAAGTTTACCCCTTGGCTGGCCCTTCTAATGGATATGGTATAGTAGGTCTTCTCTGCTCCTGATGTGGATGTGGCCCTCCTGCCATAAAGACCTATAACTCCCCCCCATCATGAGCATAAAAAAAAAAAAATCCCCTCAGCTTCCAAATGGTTTGGGTCATGTGTTTCCCACAGCAACCCAAGAGTAGCTAATCCGGTAGGGAAGGGTTGTGTCGCTGAGCCTGAGTGTTTGGAGACAAAGCCTTACACCTATGTGTGTAGCCCAGGCTGGGCTTGGATTTTGGATTGTCCCAACTCTGTCGTATGAACGCTGGGATTGCAGGTTTGCAACATACCCTCACAATGAAAGGATGATTTACAAAAGTCCTGCAAATGACTGAGAGCAGTGACATGGATTCTGAGTGGTAAGAGCCTTTATCACCTTGCTGGGAGGAATCCCAAGGGCATGGCAGCTGGTACAACACCTGGGAGACCGGTAGGAGAGGCTGGCTGGGCTGTTTGGTGGAGGGGCTCAGACATTGCGTTGACCTGATGGGTGAAGGCAGGGACCACATTCCCTTCCCTCCCTCTGCTGTTCCCTTATTGTGTGAAGAGGAAGGGGGTGGGGAGGGCAAGACTGCTGTGTGTTGGGGGTGGGGCGTTTACAGAGGTACAGTGTGAGTGGGTATTAGAGGTAGACTTTCAGAGCCACTGTCCTGTGGATAGACTCCGGGTGCGAGAACATGCCAGAGGTTGCATGCTGGGACCATTCTCCCAGGCACACACTGTGACGGCTCCAGGCCGTCGGGGCGGAGAAAGGCAAATATTCTGCAGGCCCTTTACCCCTACCCAAATCCAGGGGCCTCTGGGCACAGCAGGGAGTCTGTCAAGGCGACACTCCGTCACTCACTCATACACACAGCTCCTGGCTTGTAACGACCTGACGGCCCGCACCTCCGCCTCAGCCCTCCAGAGACTTGGCAACGGACGGGGAGTTTGTCAAAGCAAAATCTCAGTTTATTGAGGGTAACAAATCAGTTTATATAGACAAAGACTCCAAGCGCACGAAATCAGCCAATTACCTTGATGGTCAGTATAGCACATACTCTGCATAGGTCAGACTAAACATAAATCCATGTTGGCTCCTATAAGCCAATTAGGACTCGCTGTGATGTGATCAGGGTTACGCCTAGGACACCAGCTCCCAGCGCCATCCTTGGCCCCATGTGCTAAGCCATGCCCTGCTTACTCCCTCCCAGACCATTATCTCTGGGTGGGCCTGACAGTTGCAAAGGGGTAAAGCTGCACGGAGACTCATGTTCTTGGGGCCCTGGGGATTGAACTCAGCACCATGATCCCCAGTCTGAACTAGTGATTCTTAATCCTGCTGAACACAGTGGCCCCTGCAGAAGGTCTCCCATTGAAAGGATACTGGAGTTGGAGATGAGTCTAGCTGGTCTGGTGTATGAGAACCGCCCCCCCCCATGATTCCAATGCACAGTGGTTTCAAAAGGGAGTTTAGGGGCACCTGCCCCTCATGGCACTCCATGTGTGGAATCCATGAGTTCATTTCTAGCTGCCTGCCCCTTATGGATTCCATGCAAAAAAAGTTTAGCTGTTATGTTTAGTATAATGAGAGCTGTTCTGGACAAAGCTAGTCACCCGTCTGAGGGCTGCATTATCTCATGCTAGGCAAGCTAGGCGGAAGTGGGGGCGGCCTGCATTTCTGGTCCTGGTAGGGCGGAGCCTGTGAAATCCCCGGCAGAGTAAACAAGGAGGAGGTGGAGGTGGTCCATGGTGGTTCCCGAATTCGTCCGTGGTTCTACATACACATACACACACACGCACACACACATAATTGAATAAATAATAAATAATTAAAAATTAAAAAGAATAAAATCCACAACTTTTTTTGATGATTCTCATAGTTAGGCACAGGTGTCAACTTGACTGTTGAGGGTTTGAGCTGTGGGCACATTTGTGGAGAATTAGTGGTTGGGTTAAGCCCAGAGCAAACCTGCAGGAGATTGTCTAGCTGGTGAGGAAAGCCCAGGTGGGTGGGACTAGGCCCTGGAATAAAATACAGAGAGTTGGTTGAGAAAGTCGACATCTTTGTGTACACTTGGCCAGACATGCTGGTCTAGCAAATAAGAATCGTCCCTCTCTCATCCATTATGTAGAGATGGTGTGGCCAGTTCCCTAGGCCCTGGTGTTGGTGTGAGCTCTCCTGTCAAGCTGGACTGAGAACTGTAACCAGATAATCGTAAGAGACAATAAACCCCTTGTTCCCTTAAGCAGTTTGACGGTCATTTATCAGCAACTATGCAGATAAACCGTAACAACCAGAATGAACTTGCAATCCAGTTAACAATGGAAGCCATGGGCTGAAGAGATGGCTCAGGGGTTAAGACTCTGCCTCACAAGCAGAAGGTCCTGAGTTTAGATCTTAAGAACCTCTTAAAATCACCAAGTGGAAGTAGTTGGGGATCTGCACTTCTGGCCCTGGTGGGCGGAGCCTGGGAAATCCCAGAGCAAAGCAAAAAGGAGGTAGAAGCAATCCAGGATGATTCTTGAAGTCTCTCTTGGCCCTCCACAGGGAGACACATTGCCCTTTCACACACACACACACACACACACACACACACACACACACACACACAGATAAACATTTTTTTAAAAAAACCTACAGCTTTGTAGGCTAAATAAAAAGTTTTTCTCTCACAAAAAAACTAATATTGGCTCCAAAAGGACTGAAAGGCTCCAAAAGGACTGGAAGGAGGCAAGAGGGGAGAGTAGTGGGGTGTGGCCTGAGCGTTGGTCCTCGTCCAACATTTACTGTTTGGAACTTAACCAAAGCAGTGGTATGAAGAGACCGGCTTTGGGGGGTGGGGAGTCAGGGCACAGTCAGTTTCAGCTGTACACTTGAGGCTTGAGATGCAGACCCCTGGACACAGCTCCGAGCAGTTATTTAGTTAGCTCAGGCCTGCTGCAAGGCTGTCTTAATTGCATGATTGATGAGGGAAGACCCAGCTCATCGTGGGTGAGTCCGTTCCCTGGGGGATGTCCTTAAACACAGAGCTAGGTGGCATATCCCAGACCTGAAGTGCTAATGATGTGCTTGGCTCTTCTCTCCGTTGGCTTTGGGTGTGGCATGGGAGGGTCTGTGGCTCCTGCCGGTGACTCTCCTGCCGTCAAGGAGTACAACCCACCGTGGTGACACCGATGAGCTTCCCGATCCACTGTTTACTGGGGCTACCAAACAAGGACGGGTGGTCGTGAGGGTCCTGTCCTCCGGGGGGTGAGTCCTTGAGGGGCCGGGTTTCCCCTTCCAACCCCCATCTTGTGTCGGGGAGAACACATGGGAAGCACACAGAAGGGGCAGAAGATCCACAGGCTCCCCATGGCGGGTGACCGGAAGCCTCTCGGACCGTGTGTGAGAGGACAGAGCAGCCGAGTCTCTCTCTTCTTCAAGGTCAAAGCCTTCCTGGGCACCGACCATGGACAGCTGTGTTGCCCAAGGTCCCAGGAGACCTTCAACTGCTCTGGATGAGACATGATCATTCCCTCCTTTCCTGCGCCTGCCCCCTAAGCCCCTGTCCTGCTCCCTGGCTGGTCGCCCCTTCTGGCCCCCATACCCAACTCCTCTCCTGGTTTTCTGGCATGAGCATTGTCATCGCATTTGAAAAGTGGGAAACAGCCTTGTCCAGATTAAGGAGTGGATTTCCCTGACTTGAGACAAGTCAGTCTATCTGACAGGAGAGAGAGAGAGAGAGAGAGAGAGAGAGAGAGAGGGAGGAGAGAGAAGTTTTTTCATGTCTGGATGTGAAGGAGCCAAAACAGTCTCATTTATCACAGAAAAAAGAGGGATACCATTTCTTTCTTTCTTTTCCTTTCATTACATTTTCCTGCGAGTGGAGGGATCGAGGGGTGGCGGATGTCACCCTGATCTGGTAGAGGCTGCGGACCAGGTACACAAAGCCTCGTCCACCTCCTAGGGTACAAGTCAGATGACTAAGTTCTGATTTTATTTTTAATACTCGTTAGGAGGAAGAAATGGAAACAAGCAATGCCCCCCCCCCGCATGCCTCCCGCATCATCACGTCATCACGGTCCCCACGGGCGGCTTCCTGTGGGAGACGCAGATCAATGTCTTCCTTTCTCTCTTCTCTGCACAAGTACGGAGAGTTTCGACCCGGCCTCCTGGCGGGTGAGGTTGACGACTGAAAAGCTGGCCTCATCTTCCCTTTCTCAGCCCACAGGCCCTCCTTCCCCGGGTGGGCAAGGTTTTATTGTCTTCTCTTTCTTTCTGGGAACAGATTGATTGGCTGGCGTTTCGAGGGTGGTGTGAATAGATTTCTTCACAGGAAATGATGAAAGCCATATTGATCCAGCTCTGGGATTACAGTCAGGCGGAGTGCTGACGTGGAGGAAGGAGAGAGGCCACCAGGCCGGAGCCCCCCCCCCCCGGCCACGCTGGCATCTGAAGAAGCCCCTGATGCTCACCAAAGGGGGGTAAACATTCTCATTTTCTCCTCGAGTCCAAAGCAAGAGGTGCGATTTTATCTTCTCCAGGCCGAATCATTTCATAT
Organism: Typhlomys cinereus; assembly: GCA_023101885.1. Taxonomy (NCBI): domain Eukaryota; kingdom Metazoa; phylum Chordata; class Mammalia; order Rodentia; family Platacanthomyidae; genus Typhlomys; species Typhlomys cinereus. The sequence continues at coordinate 9,411,059 of JALPQD010000030.1, forward strand.
GCCCATAAATATGCAAAAGGACTTTGCTTCGGTTCCAACTTCTTGCTGCAGAACAGCTGAACTGTTTTCTACGTGCGCAGAAAAGCTGGAAAAAAATATTCGAAGCACTACTCTTTTGTTGACTACTTGGAGATAATCCAGAATATTTTCGTCATTTTGTATCATTATTTTGTAATAAAGTAAAATATTATAAGCAGTATCATAACACTTATGTTTCCATTTATATTCATGTTACTGCTTTCCTGTGTTTGGTTGTTATCCTCTCAATTAAATTTAGAACTTATTTCCATAGATATCTACAACTAATAATTATATATAATGTGTATGTGTGTGCATGAATGTGTGTGTGTGCGCGCGCGCACATACACACGCCTGTGGAGGACCAAGGGTAAAATTGGGAATCATCCCGGATTGCTTGCTCTCCCTCCTTATTGCTTTGCTCTGGGGTTTCCCAGGTCTGCTTTCCAGGGCCAGAACGGCAGGCCACTGCCGTATCTACCCAGCATGTTTACATAGGATCTGGGGATCTGAACTCAGGTCCTTTCACTTGAGAGGCAAAGGCATTAACCACTGAGCCATCTCATCAACACCACTTTCTCGTTTTTTATTCAGTCTAGGACTCGGCACTCCAGGATGATGCTTCTCGTATTCAAGAAATGTCTTCCCTTCTCAGTTAAACCTTCCTGGAAACACCTCATGGACCCACGCTGAGTCCACAAGATTCTAAATCCATGAAGTTGACAATCGAGATGAATCCTCACAGAGAGCTATTAAGATCTCTTTCGCTTCCTTCCTCTGTCTCCAAACCATTATTGTTATTGTTGTTATTAAGGCAGTCCTGGAGGTGGCGTCTACAGCCTCACGCATGCCGGGTAAGTGCTGTTGTACCACCGAGCTATGAGCTATATCTCCAGATAAATTTTTGTTTTAAGATACGTACTTCATAGGCTGGAGAGATGGCTCAGGGGTTAAGGCTTTGCCTCACAAGCAAAGTGAAAATGCCAGGTGAAAATGGCAGCAGGCCGCACTTCTGGCTGTGGTGGGCAGAGCCTGGGAAATCTCAGAGGGAAACAAAAAAGGAGATAGAAGCAATCCAGGATGATTCCCAAAGTCACCCTTGGTCCCCCACAGGGACACACAGTGCCCTAAGATACACACACACACACACACACACACACACACACACACACACACATGAAATAAGTAAATAAATAAAAATTTTAAAGATATGTACTTCACATCACAGAGTGGATTGGAAGATACCAGAACATTAGAATCTGAATCCAGTATGATGTTTTCTTTTTCTAAATTAGATATAAGTCAGTACTCTGCCTGCCCAGCACTGATAGATTGGATTCCACATATCCTTAAACTATCTAAAATAGGTGTGTCCCACTGAACTCCCAAGGGCTTTATTCTATGGTAAGAAGCCTTGGGAGACGTGTTATCATTTGCTGTGTGGCAAATAGCCTCACAGTGAGGTAGAGGTGCATTTGCTTATTATCTCTTGGCCTCTGGGGGTTGAGAGCGTGGGGAGACTTCTTTGGAGGGGCTCTTACAGGTAGTAAACAGGGTTTCACCCAGGGCTGTAGTTTTCTCAAGGCGGGATTAGGGAGGTTCGACCTCCAAGGTGACTCATGTGGCGGGTTCCATTCCTGGAAGGCAGTCAGGTGAAGGTGTCACTTTTATGACGGTGCTGCCGCCACCTCAGGTGAAGGTGTCACTTTTATGAAGGTGCTGCTGGCCACCTCTAGTTCCTGGACACTTAGGCCCTCAGGCATAGTGACTTGCTTTATGGAAATAGCAAAGCAAGGCAGGGGTAGAGTTCAGTGGTAGAGCGCACACCTAGTAAGACAAGGCCTTGGACCCCATGCTCAACAACGGCACCCAGTCGAGAAGACAGGAAACAAGGGTTGCTAGGGAACAGCAGCTGTGGGTCTTTATAATCCATCTCAAAGTGACATGGCAGCCACTTCCAGCCCACGTGCTGTAGGAGGGGATTGGGACCAGACAGAACATTCTAGGAGGAGAGGAGCACGGGCACCCTGTCTCAGAACTGCTCACCACGGCAGGAAAGCAAGGGACAAGCCTTCAGGGAGCGATCAGGCACTGGTTAAGGGGACAAAGCAATTCATTCTATTTTAGATTTATTTTATAGGCTCGCAATGTTCTTACCACTTGGATGAAACCAAATGGCAATTTAAAAGCATGTTCTATCTTGTATCACAGACAAACGATTCTGATGCTTGTTAAAAACAGCAAGCAAAGGGCTAGAAGAGACGGCTCAGTTAAAAGTGTTTGTTATGCAAACTGGAAGATCCAAGTTCAGATCCTCAGGGCTCACACAAAATGGGGGTTTGGGGGGCACAGCTCAGTGAGTAGAGGTGCCCGTGTGCAAACCTGGTAGCCTGAGTTTGTCCTCTGACTGCTACACGCAGGCACGGTGGCATGCATGCCCCTCCCCCCTCAAATGGATAAATAGACTTAAAAACCATCAGGGATGTGGTCACGCCCCTGATGTCTGTGATCTCAACAGTGGGACATGGAAACATTGACCTTTCTGGATTTGATAGCCCCCCAGCATAGTCCAATCAGTGAGTTCTAGGCTCAGTGAGACCCCGTCCCAGAAAATAGAGAAATTGAGGAAGACACTTTATGCTGTATTCTGACTTCCACACGCACGCAACCCCTCCACGAGAATATATACATGCACTCCATGCAGAGTACCACACACACTAATAAATAAATCAATGGATAGGTAGATAATAGAGGTGTACTTTATTCAAAATGGGTGTAGCAGGAGAGACTGAGCTCCACTCCAAATGGGATAGAGGGGACTTAGAGATAGTGAGCAGCGTGGATGGAAAGTGACTGAAAACACTGATTGAGGGCCTGGAGAGCGCTCAGGGGTCAAAACTTTGCCTCCCAGGACAAATGACCTGAGTTCAGATCCCTGGATCATGAAATGTTAAGCAGAAATAGTGGCGGCCCACAGTAGAGAGAGCAATCCAGGATGATTCCCGACGTCCCCTTTGGGTCTCCATAAGCAAACACACACACACATGCTCTCTTCTATACACATATACACACATACCTCCACTCACATGCAAACACACACACACCCCACATACAAGTGTTCTGTTGTGTACACGTGTACAATACCTCCACTCACATGCAAACACACACACAAAGTGTTCTGTTGTGTACACGTGTACAATACCTCCACTCACATGCAAACACACACACAAGTGTTCTGTTGTGTACACATGTACAATACCTCCACTCACATGCAAACGTGCACACACGCATGTGCGCGCACACACACACACGCACAGACTAACTGCTTCTAGTGGAGGGAAAGGAGCTCACAGCCACAGGTGTGAGGAGCTCCTCTGTTTGCTGGCCAGTCCAGGGTGCTTGCTTCACACGCAAGGGGGAGGCCGTGGGCAGAGGACTCTGTGTCCTTCCATGCGGAGGAAGAGAGGCAGATTTTGCTTCTTTTCTCTGTGTAGGGAAGACAGCTATCTACAAGTCAGGAAGAAGAACCGCCCCAGGTGCTTGGTCAGTCAGTACCTTCAGCTTTGACTTCTGTTTCTAGAACATTGAGAAATAAATTCCTGTTTACAGGCGACCCAGCTTGTGGTATTTTGTTAGAGTAGCACCGATGACCAAGATACTTCCCTTCTCCTCTCTTCAGTTTCTACCTCTTTCCAAACCACTTTTCCTCCACAGGCTGACCCCGAACTCACTGTGTAGTCCAGGCTGCCTCAGTCTTGTGAGCCTCGATGTCCAGTCTTCCCAATGCTGTGGTAACAGGCATGTGCTACAAAACTTCTATGCTTTTTTTTTTTTTTGTCTGAGACTAGATATTTAGGTGGTTTTAGAGCATGCTCAGATGGCCCCTGAAGGATCACACCCTTCGTCAATTTCTCCCAACCCTCTGCTCACAAAAGGATGTGGAGATGAGTTCTCCATTGTAGATAAGCCCTACTGTGAGGTGGGCACAAGATCGAACAGACCAATGAGATGTGGGTGACCAAAAGCTCTAATCAGGTTTGCAGAAACTGGAGCTAACCAAAGAGGGAAAAGCCACTTTTCCCTGGGCCTAACTAAGGGCATGAATATTCCGGACCCGGCAGCCATCTTTGGTGTCCTTGCCCCTCCTGGTTCTCCACGTCCTGAGTCCCTCTGTTCCGGCTCCCTTGTCCCTCATGGGATTCCACGTCTGGAGTCCATGGGATCTCCAGGGCTCTCTTGCCCCTCATGGATTCACATCCGTGAGCTGTGTTCTTTCTCTCTTCTAATAAACTCTGCCTTAATTCTCTACGCATGTTCTGGTTTCAGTCTTCCATTCCTGAACACAAGAAGCCGGACACATACAGACTCCCAAGGGACCCCAAGTCACTATTATGAAGCCCAGATTTTCTTCTCCCTTCCTCCTATCTTGTTCCCTCTCTCCATTCCTTTTCCTGTTTTATTTATGTATGAGAGTATGAGAGAGAGACAGACAGACAGACAGACAGACAGAGAGAGAGAGAGAGAGAGAGAGAGAGAGAGAACACATGCCTGCCATGGCGTATAGATAGAGGTCAGAGGACACCTTTTTGAGCGTCAGTTCTCTCCTTCCACTGTGTGGGCTCTGGGGCTCAAACTCAGCTTGCCAAGTTTACGAGGCGACACCTTAGCCACTGAGCCAGCTCACCAGCCTCCTCTTCTTGGAATACTTCCTTCCTCATCTTCCTCTATTTTCCTCATCTTTTCTGTTTTTTTTTTTTTTTTTTTTTAACATTTTTTATTATTATTTCCGCTCATACAAACTTAATAGGTACACCGGATCCCTCTCTCCCTCCTCCTCCCCCTCTTCTATTTTCTTTAAAAAAAAAACAAAAACTTTTATTTATTTGTGTGTGTGTGTGTGTGTGTGTGTGTGTGTGTGTGTGTGTGTATCAGAGGGCACTATGGGTCCCTGTGGAGGACCAAGGGTGACTTTGGGAATCATCCTGGATTGCTTCTACCTCCTTGCTTCCCTTCTGGGATTTCCCAGGCTCTGCCCACCAGAGCAGGACATGCAGGCTGCTGCCATTTCCACGTGGTGTTTTCACATGGGACCTGGGATGCGAACTCAGGACCTTCTGCTTGTGAGGCAGAGTCTTAACCCCTGAGCCATCTCTCCAGCCCATCTCTTCTACTTTCATGTCACATATGTGTCTGTATAAATACAGATAATTAAATAGAAATTCTGCCTCTGAGAGGAAATGATGATGATGCTTGTTTGGACTTAGCTTATTTCATTTAACACGATGATCTCTAGTCCCACCCATTTTCCTGAATATGACATAATTCCATTCTTTTTTATGACTGGGTAAAGTGCATATGATATGCATATATATTGAATTTTCTGTATTCATTTCTCCCTATGTTTCGGGACAAGGAAGAAACGTTCCTCTCTTGAATGGAAACCCAAGGAGAACCGCAGTCTTCTTCCTACACGTCAGAATGACTTGCTCTCGCTGAGCAGCCGCGTCAGGAGCTCAGCCAGGACCCCCCCTCTGCTCTGGTCAACGCAAACACCTGCTGGGAGTTGAATGTGCCAAGTGGGGGCAGAGGGAAGAGCAGCTTAGGAAGTTCAGAGTGGGGCAGGTCACATGCCGTAGTCACTGTGCCTCCGATGGGACCTCACCATTCATCTGCCGCGCTGAGCAGCAGCCTGGAAACTGGTGTCCACACAGCCCTGAACTGGCTGAGCTATTCCCAGGCCCAGCCGAGCTCGTTTGAAAGCTTTCAGACTGTGCCACCATTAGCTGCTGACGCGCTCCTAAAATAAAATAAAGCCAGGCCAGGAATCACACACTGGAAGGAACTATGTACAGAAGAGCTGATGAGCTTGTGGGGCGGAGCTGAGAGCATTTAAAAGCCAAATCAATGGTCCCAGCAGCTCCCCTTGGCCTGAAGGAGACCCAAGGGCAGGTCCCTGGGGAGACAGTTAACCGCATCAAGCCAGTCTGGAGTTTGTGGGTCTGGGGATTCCAAGGTCATGTCTTTCCCAAGCTTCCCAGCGGGTGGCACTGTAAGAGTATTCAAGAGGAAGGCATCAAGACCAGCCCACCCCAAGGTGACCACAGATATCATGGGGGGAGGGGGGTTCATCCTTATCCGCAGCATCATTAGAACCTTCCTTTGAGAGTTGATGGCAGCTGGTGTGTGGACATCACTGTAGAGTGACAACTAGTGGAAAGTAGTGTATAGCAGGCCGCCTGCTAGGAAAGGTGTTCTTACTCCTTGATTGAAGATGTGGAAGATGGATGGCAGTTAACACGAGCTCTTTGTGGAAAACAGAAGCACAGAGGGCTGGGCTGGTCCACTGGTATTTTCTGGAGCCCCTCAAGTACTAAGACCATATAGTCTGATGGCTTCTTAGGGATGTCTGTGCCGTCTGGAAGTGTCTCGTGTACTGTTAGAGAGCTCTCTCATTTTCCTTTCCCCCTTTCCAACCAGATGGTGGTCTCACACCCCGGGCTCTTCCTAATGCGATTTGCCCAGGCTTTAAAGGCTGACCCTTTGGCCCAGCTCTAAGGATTTATCCACATATAAACACACATGTGGTCTGGTAGAAAGCTTCTTGACTTCCCATCGGGAGGGTTTGGAACCCCCATCTGTCCGGGTCCATTTTTGATGCTTCTTAATTCTGTGTCTGTGTGATTTGCTCCCTTTTTCTCTGTCCCAGCCTCAGCTTCATGGATCAGCATCTGATATAAGCCTTGAACAACTGCCCTCTATACCTCTCTGTAGTACTCAGTGCCCTGGGCCCCAAGTCTCCCGACAGAGGCAGCTCCTGACCTCATTCTTTTTTTAATATTTTATTTACTTATTTTATGTGTGTGTATGTTTGTGTGTGTGTGTGTATCAGAGGGCACATGTGTCCCTGTGGAGGACCAAGGGTGACTTCAGGAATCATCCTGGATTGCTTCTACCTTCTTGCTTCCCTCTGGGATCTCCCAGGCTCCACCCACCAGGGCCAGAAGTACAGGCTGCAGCTGTTTTCCACCTGATGTTTTTTATGTGGGACCTGGGATCTGAACTCAGGACCTTCTGCGTGGGAGATGGAGTCTTAACCCCCGAGCCATCCCTCCTCTGGACCTAGTGTGAATTCCTCGGTCACTCTCATGGTACCGCTGTGGCCTCTGAGGATTCAGAGGTTTGTCTTGTTTCTTGTTTACCTTAAGGTTTGGGCACATAGTAGGTGGTCAACAGATGCTTGTTGAATGAATGAATGATGAATGAATGAATGAAAGGAAGAGAAGATTAAGCTAAAGGACTCAGCATGTGCTTCCTTAAGGACAGGGATGTGGAAAAGAAAAGCCATTTCCTTCTTCCAGATGTTTCCTTGGCCTGTGAGACAGCTAGGCCTAAAGGCACCCTGTGAAAACCCATTGGCTTGAGTTTGATTCTTTCTGTCCACATAGTGGAAGGAGAGAACCAGCTTCCGAAAGTTGCGAGCTGACCTCCACCACCTCTCCTTCTCCCTCGTCCTCTCTCTTGCAGCCATTCTTCTTTGCTGAGACCAGCTTAAGGGAAAAAGAGGTATTTTCTTCACTCATGCTTCTAGAGGGGACTAGGTTCACACGGGAGCAGAAGGCGTGGTTGCAGCAGAAGCGGGGGGCTGCTTCGGGTCACCCCGGCCATCAGGAGGTAGAAAGAGCAAGACGGCAAGACGCAACAGGCCAGGCACCAACCTCACGGGCTGCCCCGGTGATGTGTCTTCCTCCAGAAAGGCTCTTCCCCTTAAAGACGCCACAACCTTCCTGAATATTAGCACGGGTAAAGACTCAAACACATGAGCCTGTGGGTGGGGGTGACTCACATTCAATCCACGACACACACACACTTTCTCTAATAAATAATTTACTTAAAAATCACCTGCCTTTGGAATTCTGTGCTTATGGGGAAGGCAGGAGAGGCAGGAGGGACCTCGGAGAGGGATGAGGTTACATGAGCCCACCAGAGAGGGCGTGCGGGAAACCACCCGCGCCTTGCTCTCACTCTTCCTTTATTTCCTCCTAGATTAATTTTATTCATCGCTCCTGAGAAAACATCTCTGTTGGTGAATTTCCAAGAAATGTACAAAACCCTCTAAGTACACCTCATGGGTGAAGGCAAGGGGCTCCCAATCTTTCTTAGGAAGAGCCCTGGATTCTGGCGCTGCCTTGGGGTGTCAGGGAGTTATGTTCACGGGCAATGTAAGTGGCACCCTCGTTTACATTCCTGGGTTCAGGCCTGAGTTCTAGCTAAGGAGAGCTGAGGGTTTCTTCCTAGAAGATTTCAGGAAGATTTTCCTCATGGAAACGCAGTAGACTGGCTGGGCGTCAATCAGTGGAAGGGTATATGATGCCTTAGGTTCGATGTTGACACAAAAAATTAAAACCAAACCGTCGACAAACAACAATGGCAATAGAAGGAAAACCCAGTAGATTATGGGACAAATACTGTTCTCAGCTAGATGTGCTTGGATTGGTTTATAGCTTGCATGAAGAAGAATGTGTGTGTTACACTATATGCATTGTGTTACATGTGTACATAGCACGTTATGTGCGTTGTGCTACATGTGTGTTGTATGTTGTGTATGCACTATGTTACATGTCACATGGTGTTCAAGGTATATTATATGTTTGTAATATGTTCCATGTGCATGTGTGGTATGTTATGTATTGTACCAAGTTCCATGGGCATGAGGTGTGTGTGCATGGACTGTTACATGTTTGTGTGGTGTGTGTGGTATGTTATGTGTTTGTACTGTGTCACATGTGCATATGGTGTGCTGTGTGCGTGCACTGTCACATACACACATGGCATGTGTGTACTATGTTACATGTGCATGTGGCATATGTGTACTGTGTTACATGTGCATGTGATGCGTATGGTGTGCATGTATGACATGTTTCTTTGGAACTGTGCGTACTATGTTACATGTGCATGTGGTATGCGTTTACTGTGTTACATGTATGTGTGGCGTGCATGTGTGTGGCATGTCTCTGGAACTCTGCAGACAGGTTGATCTCTTGCCTTTGGCCAGCTGCAGGCACTTCCTGGCTCTACTTCCTTGACTTGAACATGATCCCGATGGGACCAGGAGAAACTCTTAGAACTTATGAGTAGCTCTGTGATTTTCCCGTCTTTTCATTTCCGTTTCAATTTTTCTAATAATAGAATGACAGAAGTGCAATTCTCACAACTTTTTTTGATCATAATCCGACTTTTTGCTATAAAAACGTGCCTTCCAAGTTACAAAAACAGTGTTTTGTTAAGTTTCTTGGAGCTACCTGAACTAAGGGCTGCAGCGACAGGAGGGCTGCGTGCCGGGGGAATCGAAAGGTGGGACTTCGGGTCGTGACTGTCCTTTTCGGCTGCTGTTGGATTCTGATGGGACGCTAGTGGAGCCCGGGCTCACTGTTCACTCAGGGACGGGCCTTTTTCGTTCCCCATCCCAATGGCAGTCTTCCTGCTGGGGACCTGGGGACAGTCGCTGCTTGAAGTTGGAAGGTTTCTCACGCCCGGAGAGCCTTGGTGGTCTGCAGGGCCTCGGTGGTCTGCAGGGCCTCGGTGGTCTGCAGAAGCTCGGTGGTCTGCAGAGCCTCGGTGGTCTGCAGGGCCTCGGTGGTCTGCAGAAGCTCGGTGGTCTGCAGGGCCTCGGTGGTCTGCAGAGCCTCGGTGGTCTGCAGAAGCTTGGTGGTCTGCAGGGCCTCGGTGGTCTGCAGAGGCCGGTGGACCTCGGCTGGGGACCACTGACCGCAGCGTGCATCCCGGGGCTGCTCGGAGCCAGGCAGAGCTGCGCCGAGGATGAGGCAGATGGGCGTTCTCGAGCAGGGCTGATTTTGGCTCGCAAGCTGGTTACTATTCCAGGAGCCAGAAAGCTGGGCGATCGCAAGCTCGGCAGAAGGGCGCTCGCTCGGCACACGAGCCTCGCGTTATTTTAAGACTTTCTTTCCAGCCAACTCACGGCACCGCGCCGCGGGGTCCAAGTCCACGGCCCATTTCATTCACAGGACTCGCTTTCCTGACGACGAGGAGCATCTCGTTTTCATGTCGACGCAGGAGGCATCCGTCCGCGCCACGCCCCTCGTTGGTCTGTGTCCCTGTGTGTGGCTTGGACGGGAAATGTCCCCACGGGCTCCAGTGTTTGCACACTGGGTCCCCAGCTGGTTGGTGTGGGACGGAAGGTGGTGGGCCCTTTAAGAGGTGGAGTCTTGTGGAGGAAGTATGCCCCTGAGGGGTGGGCTTTGAGGTTTGATAGGCAGGCTGCACTTCCTGCCCACTCTTCTTGGTGACTGCAGATGCATTGTGACCAGATGCCTTGCCTGCGGCTGACTGCATCCCAAACCCTGGAGGGGAAGAAGAAGCAAGACACCTCGCCCTTCATTCGCTTTGCGCCTTGGTCCCTCCTCTCTCGCACTTCCACTTTCTTCCTTCCTGTCTCCTCCACCTGCCTCCCCTCACCGCCTCCCTTTCCAAGGATCCCGCCCTGTTCTCCTCCCTCAGCCTCGACCGGCACTCCCTCCTCACGCTCCCCTCCACCCTCGCCTACTCCCCGTCCCCCCCCGAGCCGCCCCCTCCCTCCTCCCCCCCCCCTTCCCCGTCCCTCCTCTCCGCTCTTGCCCGCCTCCCCCTTCCCCCCTCGCGCCCGCCACTTTCTTCTTCCTCCTCCCTGCCTCCCCTTCACCTCCCTCCTCCCTCCCTCTCTCCCTTCCTCATCTTTCACCCTTCCCTTCCTCCCTCCCTTCCTCCCTCCTTCTCTTTCTCCTTCCCTCCCTCCTCCCTTCTTCCCTCCTCCCCTCCCTTCTTCCCTCCTCCCTCCCTCCTTCCCTCCCTCCTTTCCTCCCTCCTTCCAAGGTTTGGAATGTGAATAGTCCGGCAGAGGCTTGTGTGTTTGAATCTTTAGTTGATTGGGAAGGTCATGGCCCCTTCAGGAGGTGGGGTCCTGCTAGCGGGGGGCAGTCACGGGGAGGGGGGTGCTGAGTTAAGCCGTTAGCTCTGCCCAGCTCCAGTTACCGGTAGCTCTTGCAGTTGGTGGCTCTGCAGTTCTCGGCCTCCACGATGGCTGTGACCCGAGCTACCTGTAGCTTCTGCCGGCCAGTCATGCTTTCTGCCACGATGGACCGCATGTCCCCTCTGGACCACAAGCTGAATGAACTCCCCTTTCTCCCCTTAGGCTGATCATGGGCGCTGTCGGACAGAGAGAGCAACTGCCACACAGAATAGACTCTTCCTCCCTTCTTCCCCCACTCTCTTCCTTGCTCATCTGCAGGCATTCGCCATAGTGACACAGAAGGAGGAAAGTACCTAATTCGACATGTTCTCTCATTGTTCTCTGGCCGCACAAGGCCGAGGGAGGAGAGCAGCGGATGGCTGCGATGCGTGCACAGTGCCGGCGAGCGTCCTGGTTCTCGGCTACAGCCGTGTGGATGTTCACCCCTGCTCCAAGAGAGGGGCGTCTCAGTGCGACGCCCCCTCCAGGGTAGCTGGCTGCTTTTCTTGCTCTGTGTGTGGCTGCTTGGGGCCCCGTGGAAGTCACTGCTGCTGGTCCGAGGCCTGTGACCTGTCAGCTCGGCTTGTGGAGGAACCCGAAGGTAGTGAGGCCGTCGGACACGAGGCAGCAGAGGTGACAGCACAGGCCTGTCTGCTCGTAGTAATTCCTTTGATGTAAACATTCAGAAACATTTTGATAGCATTTTAAATTTCAAAATAATCCATGGACTTTCTTAAAATTGACTGCGCCCTGGGAAGGCCCTTGCCTCCTCCCAGATTCTAGTGGCTTCCATTGTTGGTTTGTTTCTAATATTTAAGCTTTACTCGGGTGATCTAGCCCCTCATGGCCGTCTACTGCCATGAGTCCGTTTCCAGCTGCCTACTTCTCTTGGAGGTGATCTAGCCCCTCATGCACTCCAGTGCCATGAGTCTGTTTCTTGTTCCTTGCTTCTCATGAATTCCATGCCTAGGCACCGTGAGTTCTCATGGCTCCCTAGCCCCTCATGGCACTCTAGTGCCATGAGCTCTGTTGTATTTCTGCTTCTCATGGAGGCGCCCTAGCCCCTCTTGGCACTCCACGTCTGGAGTCCGTGAGTTCCAACCTTTCTCTTTTCTAATAAATTCTACCTTAATTCTCTAAAAAAAAAAAAAAAAAAAAAGCTTTACTCATTTATTGAGTGTGTGTGTGTGTGTGTGTGTGTGTGTGTGCTGCAGCCATTTCACCTGGTGTTTTTATGTGGGACCTGGAATCTGAACTCAGGACCTTCTGCTTGTGAGGCAGAGTCTTAACCCCTGAGCCATCTCTCCAGCCCATGGCTTCCATTGTTAACTGGATTGCATGTGTACTAGCTTTATTTTAGAAAAATAAAAAGTAAAAATTAGAAAGAAAAAAAAGGAAGCGTGTGGTAGCTGGTGGGCGACTTGGTGAACTGTGTGTGGCGCCCCAGACCCCAGAGGGAGAGGGCACAGGCTGAAGGCTTAAGCGCCCTCCCCTGGGTGAGAGAAGCTTCCTGAGTCTTCCTTCCGAGTGGGAAAGACAGTTGGTTAGGGGAAGAGGTCACACGGACCCTGTAGCTAAGCTTGAAGAAATGCAGCCAGACACCGAAACTCTTCTGGTTCACCATAAGCAGCAGCAGCTGATGGGCCCATTCATGGCAGGTAAGAGGACCCCCCATTCAACCGAATGCATCCTGAGGATGCTCCCAAAGCTAGGCCCCTGTGTTCTTCTTCTTTACCTGAGGTGGCGGGGCGAATTCCAGAGCAGGTTCTTAGGTTCTGGAACTTTCCATCCACTCTGAGGGGTATATCTCAGTCACATGGGGTTCCTCAGGCAGACAGGCCTTTTGTTGCGTCCATACAGGACCTGAGTTTGGATACACAGATGCCAGATGGGATTTGGTTCCTGCCTTGGGGGGGGGGGACTGGGAACGCCCAGAGCAAAGCAATAAGGAGGTAGAGCCATCCATCTGTCAGCCTCAGTCCTCCATAGATACACACACTCAAGTGTCTTCTTGTACACACACACACACACACACACACACACACACACACACATACACACACACACGAATTTACAGTGCAGGTCACAATGTGCATTGTGTTGCCCTTCTGTGAAATATCTGAGACCAGATGTGTTTTGGATTCTGGAATTTTTCAGAATGTGGCATGTTTGCCTATATAAGGAGATACACGGGAGATGGCACCTGGTTCTAAGCTGAAATGTGTGTCTCGCCTATTCATTATACCATGTGCTGGACCTACACATTGTACCCACGTGCTGGAGACGACTTTGCAACATGCCTTTCCCGATTCAGGGAAAACGGTTAATCTCAGCTGTCAATCTGACATACGGATAGTAAGTTATGGCAAGAAAAGGTCCCGTTGAGCGTGAAGGCAGGGTGGACATACCTTAGCAAAGGCCTGCTCAGTGCAATCCCTCACAAGCATTTTCAGTGTTCCCAAGAGCAGCTAATGCTTTGAATTCCAGCAGCATTTCCTTCATAAATTTTTATGGCCCAAATAAGGCATACGGATTTCTCAATCTTTTTATAAGTGGACAGACTACAGCTCAGAAGGAGAGGAGAAGATTGTCCAGTGTTACAAAATAAAATGAAAAAGTTACATAAAATATTTCGCTACATTATGCTCTGCATAATATTTTTTATATAAACGTCCAACTGTTTTTATTGCAGAAATATACACCCTTCTCATTAAATCAGCTAATTTTACAAATGGAAAACTTCAAGAGAGAGGAGAGAAAAATCAGGAAGGTTTCTACTTTCACATTTTTGCCTGATGTTACCTTTTTGAACACGTGATGAAACTTGGGATACTTTTCTGATTTTAAAGCTGTGGTGTAACTATTAATGGACCAAGCGACATAAGTCTTACTTTGCCAACTCAGTGAAGGAGATGCACCTGTGCAGTTGCCGCTCAGAGTACATGTGTGCTCTGCCCTATTTAGCCAGTCGGCCCTGTGAAACTTTTCTCTGGCTTCTCTTTATTCCGCACATTTCCGTTGCCTCCTTTAAATTCCATACACATGACTGGCTTTATCCTTGTGTGTGCCGGGAATTCTTTCTGCATGGCCTTGTAGTATTCTGTTGTACAAATGTACTTCATCCTTTGGTCCACTCTCTGGAGATGGACTCTTGGGTTGTTTCTGGCTTGGGAGCTGTTTCAAATACTACTGCTGTGAATGTTTGTATACATACCTTTTCGAATGATAATTATTCAATTTTGGTGGAGTTAGACCCGAGGGATGGAGATGCCGGGTTAGAGGACAAAACTTGGTTTAGCTTAGTGGGTATTATGAAACAGTTTCTGAATTGCCGAAAAGGTTTTTCTATATGTAATGATTCACAAGCGTCTCAATTTTTCTTCATCCTTGCTATTATAATACTTGGCTTTATCTGCCCCTGCATACTTTTTTTTTTTTTGAGGATTAAGGTAGAGTTTATTAGAGAAGAGAAAGGTTGGAACTCATGGACTCCAGACGTGGAGTGCCATGAGGAGCTAGGGCGCCTCCATGAGAAGCAGAAATAAAACAGAGCTCATGGCACTAGAGAGCCATGAAGGGCTGGGGAGCCCATGAGAACTCACGGTGCCTAGGCATGGAATTCATGAGGAGCAAGGAAACAAGAGACAGACTCATGGCACTAGAGGGCCATGAGGAGCTAGATCGCCCCCCTGCATACTTTTGATGTTCTGGTGGATATACCTTGGTATCTTACTGAAGTTTTAATCTTTTTTTGTTGTTGTTGGGCCCACCCAGGGTTTGCCCCAGGGCATGGCCGAGCACATGGGACTAAAGATGGCACTGAGGGCAAGGGTCTTGGGCGTAACCTGATCACTCACAGACAGCCCTAATTGGCTTGCAGGTATCTACCTGCCCCCTGTGCTGAGTGACATTGAACTTGACCATTAGCACCTGTAGGATGTCTTGACCTTGTGACACAATTGGATGGATGCCTGTTTCGTGCCTTGGTGGCCTTTGTCTATAAAAGTTTCTTTTCTCCCCCCAATAAAGAGAGATCTGCTTCTGACAATCTCCCCGTCCCGAGCCGAGTCTCTGGGGGTAGAGGTGAAGGTGGGGACGACTGAAACCTGCTTTCATCACAGCCAGCAGCTGTGTGTGTGTGTGTGAGTGAGTGAATGAGTACGTGTGTGGGAACCGGTTCCCACATTTTTTTTTTAAACTAATGATTTCCAGTATCTTTGATAGTTAGTTTTAGCTGTCAACTTGATACTTGGAAGGTAGGCTTCTGGGTACAACTATAGAAAGTACCTAGTTAAGACCGGCCCCTGGATTGTCTTGATGGCCTGGGTTGAGGCGGGCAGACCCGCCCACTGTGGGTGGCATCGTCCATCCTCTGTACTGTGTAAGAAGCAAGCTGGCTGGCACATACTCATTCTTGACTTTGGATGTGGTGTGGCCAGCTCCCTTGGCCATGGTTGGTACAACCCCTTTGTTTTGGTGGACCGTAACTTGGAACTGTGAGCAGCACAGACCTCTTTCTCTCTGAGGTTGTTTGGGTCGGATGTTTATTGAAATAATGAGCTATGGAAGCCAAAACCAGTATCGTGTGAGTATGTTCTCAGGAATCCGTAATCCTATGACTCTATTTTTATTTCTCCATGTGTGTTTCAGTGCAACCTCTACATTCATGTAATTGTAATCAGAGCATTCTTGGGTTTGACTGTAAACTGTCCCCACAGGCTCACGAGCTTGAATGTTTGGGTTCCTGTTGGTGGTACTGTTTTGGAAGGTGTGGGAATTTTAGGTGGGTCTCGGATGTGAGCAGTAGGTTTCTGGGGGTGAAGACAGGCCTTGTGGGGGCATAGCCTGGTTCCGGTTTTGGCCTAATCTCTGGTTCCTGATCTGCTCAGGTGTAAGTAAGCAGCCTTGTAATCCAGCTGCCACAGCTGCGAGTCACTTCTGCCACCATGCCTTCCCCACCATGCCAGGCTGCATGCCACCCACGGGCCAGAATCAGTCCTTCCTCATGGAAGCCGTCTCTGTCAGATGGTAGAAGTAGTGTGTGCAGACTTGTGGATGCAGAAAGGGTTCTTTGAAGACACAGACGCTGTCTTTTCATGTTCGGCGATAAGTCAAGCAGCGCCAAATTAGGTTGGATCCTGTTATTTTCTTTTTTCTTATTTTTTGTGCACGCGCGTGCATGTGCGTGTGTGCATGTGCCTGCATGTGTGTGTACAAGAGGGCGCTTGGGTGTATGTGCCTCTGGAGGCCCAGGGGTGACATTGGGATTTATCCTAGATTGCTCTCCCTCCTTATGGCTTTGCTCTGGGATTTCCCAGACTCTGCCTTCCAGGGCCAGAAGTGCAGGCTGCTGCTATGTCTACCTGGCCTTTTTATGTGGTATCTGGAAGCAGGAACGCTGGGAATGTAGATGTGTGTCCCTGTAGCAGGCTTTTTGCATGGTTCTGGGGGATGAACTCAGCTCCTCGGGCTTGTATGCAAACACTTTTACGTAGTGAGCCATCGACTCAGACCTTGTCCCTGGCTTCACATCTGTGCTTCTTTGCAGACAGGGCTCAGGTCGGGTAGGGGCAGGCCAGAGTGGCCTTTAGCATGGGGCTCTGGAATTCCAATATGGGCCAGACAGAGGCCGAGACCCAGCTTTTCCCAAGGGAACCTTAAAGACTTTTTGACAAAGGACTTATTTTTATCATTTTAATCTCGGGCGAATCCCAAGGTTCCCAGCTTTGGCTGAGACTTAGGCAGAGTGAGCCAAGCGGAGGTCAGAGTGCACACACACCTTCGCCCTTGCTCCTGGAAGCCCTGTGGGATGGGGCAGGCAATGCTGCTGTCTCTCACATGGGATCCCACTCTTGCTGACCTTGCAGGTGGGGGGGGTGTGCCGGCTCTGCACAGAGGGAAGCCGGCCCCGCCTTGCCATGAGGTTTTTGCCCACAGGAGAAAAGGAACCAGTATCTGAGCACATTCTGAAGTCACCCAGTGCGACTCAAACGTGAGCTGGGATTATGGCGACGATCCTCAGCCATCTGCCACCGCGTTCTGCTGCCTCCCGGGAAAGCTGCTCCAGGCTTCCTGGCGGGTTGGAACATTTTCCTTCCTCACCCAGGAAACAGATGCCTTCTCCGCGCTAAGCTCCGCCAAGCGGTCGCTGTGATCCTGGGCCAGTCATTACCTACGGGGTCCTCTGGTGCCTGGGGGATCCCAGTGGATTCCAGAGTCTGTGGATGGCGAGTCCTTTGTGCATAGTGATGTGCTAGCATCTGAGCTGCGGGATCCCCCGTGTCTTAAATCGTCTCTAGATCCCTTGTGATGCGAACGCAGTGTAACTACTTGTCAATCGCGATCGTGCTATTAGGGCCGATGCCAGGGAAACTGTGCACTTCACTGCAGGTGCTGCGTTTCTTTGTGTTTTTAAATCTGTGGCTTGTCGAATCTGCGTTTGTAGAGACTGAACTTTTTTTTTTTAATCTGTCAATGCTATGGCCCAAACACTTGTTTCTGCTTAAGATTCATATGCTGAAATCTCATCTTTAATTTTTCACTATGATTCCAATATTACAAGGGAACTATTTTTAACATGAGGCAATCGTGTAGCTTGTCTATGCCAGGAGGAAACTAACCCACTTCTCTTTATGAAAACAATGCTATTTTTTTTTTCTACTGAGATCGACATGAGACTCGGTTAGGGGTTACTCTACATGTGAGGCCAAGGCCTCGGTTGGCCACACCCCCAATTCTGCCACCCCTCTCCTCCAAAAGCCCGGTGCCACCATGTAGCCTTCTTTTCTATTTTCCTCTAGGAATGTGTGTGTGTTGGGAGGAGGGGAGGCTGGGGAAGGGGCAGAATAGTGTCCACAGGCAGAGTTGACAGTATCTAATTAAAAAAAAATTTTAATTGTGTGTGTGTGTGTATGTGTGTATGAGAGAGAGAGAGACAGAGAGAGACAGAGAGAGAACTTTGGGAATTATCCTAGATTGCTTCTATATCTTTTTTGCTTCCTTCTGGGATTTCCTGGGTTCCACGTGCCAGAGCCAGAAGTGTAGGCCCTATTTCCACCTGACATTTTTTTATGTAGTACCTAGGATTCGACCTCAGATCCTTCTGCTTGTGAGGCAGACTCTTAACCCCTGGACCATCTCTTCACCCAGTATCTAATTTCTAAACTGTACCTATGTGGAGACCCCATATAAACAGTGGGGGTTTAAGCACGATTCTGGGTTCCCGCCCATTTACTTTCTCCACAGGATGCTGGTCCCATGGAAGGTGCTAGTGACAACCTAAGGTGGAGGTGTTTCTCCAGCCAAGGCCGCGGGAAGGCTGCCGAATGCTTCACTGCGCTGGTTCCAACAGGAGAGGAGATGTACAAGTTCCTCTTATCTGTGGCTGAGAGAGATGCTTAAAGCCAAGCAATTCGAAGGAGATTTATTCAGCTTATGGTTCCAGAGGCGAGATAGAGGCTTTCACGGTGGAGGCGGCATGGCTGGCAGGCAGAAGCTGGAGACAAGCTATTCCACACCATCTGCGAGGCTGGGCGCTGCAAGACCGCTTGCTGCAAGACTGCTTGCTGCAAAGGCAGACTTCTCCTGGAGGTAGGGGGGGCCTCGCCCACCTCAAGGCCCGCCCCCTGCGACCGCCTTCCTCCAGCAAGGCTCCACCTCTCAAAGGTGCCGCGATCTTCCCAGCACATGAGACTGTGGGGGGCACGTTTCAAACTATGAATGGAGATGAAGGGACAAATACTTGAATGTAGAGGCGCATATGCCAATCATAATCTCAATCAAGACCTACTAGATGTGGGGACCTTGAACACAAGGGATGTCATACCAGCCCTACCCACGAGCTGAGCTGAGCATTTCCCTTTCTTCATGAACTGCCCCCTCCAGGTTGGTGCCACCCACGCTCTGCCTCTGTCCGTAGCAGCGGACAGGTTCACCCTGATGGTTCTCGGAGGAAAGCCAGGTCTTTCTCCTGTGAGGTCCGCTGCGGTGTAACCGTAGGCAGCGACCTACCTGGAGCTCCGGGTTGGGGCTGGGTTGCCCGGAGCAGCGTCTTCAACACCTCCTTCTCTAACCTTGACGCGACTTAATTTAAAAAAAACAGTTAATTTTTTCCCCATTTCCGTGTACATGGTGTGTGTGTGTGTGTGTGCATTCGCGTGGAGAGGCCTGAGGGTGACATGGGGAAGAGTCCTCAATCTCTCTTCCACTTACTGTTTTGAGCCTGGGTCTCTTCCTAAACCCAGAACTTGCCTGAAGGGCTCGTCTGGCTGGTCAGCTTACCTAGGGATTTCCAGGCTCTGGGGATTACAGACAGGCTACCGTGTCAATCAGGCATTTAATACAGGGTTTGGGGATCTGAACTCCTGTCTTTTGCTTGCTTTGCAGATGCTTTAACCAGTGGGCCATCTCCCCGGTCCACGGCTTTATGCTTGAAAGCAGTAGCCCTCCGCATGATCATGGCCGTAAGTGTGGGTTTCTAGGTCTGCCGCCATGTTCCCTTCCCGATTGGTTCATGGCCCTGGCCTTTTACCTCCTTCAAAGGTCTGTCTTGGGGATGTGCCCCTCATACATGGTGGGAATTCTTTCCCGATTGGCTTTGCGTACTTTTCCTTCTTCCTGTCAAGCCAACACTAGAAGGCTTGTCATACGCGAGACGTGTCTGTTCTCCCTGCCTTGCCTTTGGGTGCAGCGTTTCCCCTCTCTGGATTCCATCTCACGCGGGGCTCCCCGTCACCCGTCCTTCAGGCCTGAGGTCTGCTGTGTGGCCTCCCGCCCTTGTCCCTGTCAGCTGATGAACGACTGGTGTGCTTTTCCTCGTGGTGGTTCTCTCTCGCTCCCCACTTACCACGAGCTCTTTCAGGGCAAACATAGGAGCTGTTCCCACCAGGATTTCCAGCATTGTAAGAACCGATGGTATCCCATGAACCGTCTCTTAAGTATTTGCTGACTACATAAAGAATGGAAGAATCCTGATGAGAGAGGGCAAGTATTTTAGAGACATTATTACATGGTGATGGCCAATAATCTCTTTGTCAATTAGAAATGACACTGGCTTTTTGAGAATCAGTAGCTTTAAATAATAAGGACACCTTTGGACTTGAAGTACAATCTTCTTTCCCTTTTGTTTCTGCAACAGTTGAGAACTAATGTCAATTGCAAGTTCATTCTGGTTGTTGCAGTTTGTCTGCATAGTTGCTGATAAATGACCATCAAACTGCTTAAGGGAACAAGGGGTTTATTGTCTCTTACGATTATCTGGTTACATTTCTCAGTCCAACTTGACAGGAGAGCTCATACCAGGACCAGGGCTGAGGGAACTGGCCACACCATCACCACATAACAGCTGAGAGAGGGACGATCCTTACTTGCCAGACCAGCATGTCTGGCCAAGTGAACAGAAGGATGCCACCTTCCTCAACCAGCTCTCAGTATTTTATTCACCTGTTCAGGGCCTAGTCCCACCCACCTGGGCCTTCCCCATCAACCAGACAATCTCCTGCGGGTTTGTTCTGGGGTTAACCCAACCGCTAATTCTCTACAAATGTGCCCAGAGCTCAAACCCTCAACAGTCAAGTTGACACCTGTGCCTCACTCTGACACTGGTTGTGCGAGTCAGCGGTCATTACCCGTGTCATTATGCGAGTGATTTCCACATACCCATGATCGCAGAGGGTATGAAAGCGTGATCTCTTCCTCTGGCTACAGAGCCCTGGGAAACCCCACTGGTGTTTGAGTCTGTGTTAGTTACCACGTGGCCCTGGCCAGTGGGTCACCCCCAGCCTTTGACGTCGGCTGTTTCCCATTGACCGTGGCAGACCCATGCTTCTGTCCCTTTGTTGCGTTCTTCATCCTCACAAGGAGGTGTGGGAACCCTGGGATCGGCCTCTGCTCTTGGGAGTCTGAGATTAGAAGATTCCAGGGTGCTTTGCTGCTAAACCGTCAAGTCAGCCACACAACTGTTCAGTCCCACCTCTCTCCCTTCTGTCATCTATACTTGATACAAACAGGGGAAAGATGCATGTTCTAAAAACTTTATTACTTATTTATTTATGTGTGTGTGTGTGTTGAAGGGCACGTGTGTCCCTTGGAGGATCAAGGGTGACTTTGGGAACCATCCTGGATTGCTTCTACCTCCTTTTTACTTTGCTCTGGGATTTCCCAGGCTCAGCCTACCAGGGCTGGAAGTGCAGGCCAGGACCATTTTTTATCTCCCCCGCCTGGCGTTTTTATGTGTGAACTCAGGACTTTCTGCTTGTGAGGCCGACTCTTAACCGCTGCACCATCTCTCCAGCCTGAATGTTACATTTTTGAAACCAGATTCCTTCCCAGGTTCTGGAGTCCCAAAGTCAAAGATTGAGACCAGAACACATAGAGAGGACTAAAATGAGTGAGAAGGGGAGGAGCTCGTGAGCACTGGTGAGGAGAAGGGAGCCGTGATGCTGGCTGGGCCAGGGCTCCTTAGGGGTTGCACAGGCCTTTTTAAAAAGTGGCTTTTCGGGGCTGGAGAGGTGGCTCAGGGGTTAAGCCTCTGCCTTGCAGGCAGAAGGTCCTGAGTTCGGATCCCGATCCCACTATAGACGCCAGGCGGAAGTGGGGGCGGCCTGCACTTCTGGTCCTGGTAGGGCGGAGCCTGTGAATCCCGAGGAAGGGATGGTGGAGGCGTCCATGGTGGTTCCCGATTCGTCCGTGGTTCTACACACACACACATACACACATGCGTGCGCACATACATACGCACACATGCACAATTGAATAAATAATAATAAAAAATTTTTTAAAAAGTGGCTTTTCCTTTTTGATTAGTTTTATTTTCTTAAAATTTGATTGGGACTTTTGATCTCCTTTATACCTGATAAGTGCATTCATATGGGGGGGAGTCTGCTCTGGTAGCTAAATTTCTTTTGAGGAACTTAATTTATTTGCTTTTGAGGCTTATCTCCTTATCCCAAGATCTTCCTAAACAGGTCTGGGAAAATACCTGGGATTGGTGATCTTATCTTCATGGAGGATTAGATCAGTTGCTGGAACTGACAGTGTGTGGTGTGTGTGTGTTGTGTGTGTGTTATGTGTGTGTGTGAAAGGAAACCTTGGAGACCTTCCCAGCTTAGCTCCTCTGTTCTAACCTGCCTAGAAAACAGCCATTCTGACTGTTGTTACTATTCCGTTGCAGTTCACTTCCATAGTTGCTGATAAAATCATGACCAAACAGTTTAAGGGAACAAGAGTGTATCTTCTCTTCTGATAGTGATAGTTCCGTTTATTTTGCTTGTCCGTCTTGGCAGGAGAGTCCACTGCAGCACCAAGGGCGAAGGGAAGTGGCCACGCCATCTCCACATAGCAGCTGAGAGAGGGACGATCCTTGCTTGCCAGACCAGCACACCTGGCCAACTTTCTCAACCAGCTCTCTATTTTATTCACCTGTCTGCGGCCTAGTCCCACCCACCATGGGTTGGGTCTTTCCGATCAACTAGACAATCTCCTGCAGGTTCGATCTATGTGTGGGGAGCCTCAATCTAGGTGACCTGGGTGGTCTGCCAAGCTTAGACAAAGATGTTTTGATGGAGGAAGACAAGAGGGGCGTAGCTCAGGATGTTTTGAAGAAATCTTGCTACATACAGCCTGGTGCTGGCTTGACTTTAGTGATGGTTGCCCGTTTCCCCACCCTAGAATTCCCTTGCTGTTTCTGCCTTTATAGAGGATATGGACTTGAATAAAGGGTTCCTGCTTGACTAGACTCCCTGTCCCGTCTGATTGCCCTCAGGAAGGAGGGCTGGGAGCGGGCAGCGCACTCACCTTTTCCCGATCCCCCTTGTGGAGGACTGGGGGGACCGGCCTGCAGGACAGAGCTGCAATCCCCGGGGACCCCCACAGTTCTGAGCTTAATTCAACTGCTAATTCTCCACAAACGTGCCCAGAGCTCAGACCCTCAACCACGAAGTTGACACGTGTATCTAACTAGGACATATTCCTAGTCTAAAAGCGCATAGTGGGCTCTGTTCTGCCTCTTAGGTCTCACAGTATGTGAGACTTCAGCCTGGCGCCTTGGCTCCGTTGATTTCAGGTTCATGGTGAGGCAGAGCATCAAGGAGGGAGGAGGCTGTGTGGAGGAGGCTGCTTGCTAGATGGACAGCCGAGAGCGGGAATGCAGGGAGGGACCAGGGACAGGACAGCCCCCAAGGGCGCATTCCCTTTGACCTAGTTCTAGCCAGGCTCCTGAAGTTCTCGGCCCCCCCACAGTATCCGCAGCGAGGGACTGAGCCTTTAACCCACGGCCTGCAGGAGACATCTTACGATGGCTTTCACGATCACGGCGTCTGACCGTGGAACTGCAGACCAGGAAGATGGCGATGGAATTCCAGGTGTGTTCACAGGCCTGAGAACCAGGGAGCTACCAGGGGTGAACCCAGTCTGAGGGCAGGGCCGGCGACAGGAGGTGATCCAGCTTAAACAGTGAGGCAGGGAATAGAAGTGGGAGTTGGGGACTGGAGAGATGGCTACCTCGCAAGCAGAGGGCCCTGAGTTCAGATCCCAAGCCCCACCTAAAAACGCCAGGTAAAACCGTGGCAGCTGCCCTTCTGGCCTTGGTGGGCGGAGCCTGAGATATCCCAGTGTGAAGCAAGAAGGAGGTAGAAGCAATCCAGGACAATTCCCAAAGTCACCCTTGATCCCCCATAAGGACACACAAGGCCAGTGTGTGTGTGTGTGTATCAGAGGGCACTGTGTGTGTGTCCCTGTGGAGACCCAAGGGTGAATTTGGGAATCATCCTAGATTGCTTCTACCTCCTTCTTGCTTTTCTCTGGGATTTCTCAGGCCAGAAGTGCAGGCTGCCATTTCCACCTGGCGTTTTTTTTTTTTACTGGGGACCTGAGATCTGAACTCAGGACCTTTTGCTTGCAAGGCAGAGCCTTAATCCCCGAGCCATCTCTCCAACCCTTTCTAAAAATGAGAAAATGGGCAACCTTCTCTGTTCCCTGCCTAGGTCCCTGCCTAGGACCACCAGCTCCCTGGGGTGAGTGCTTTTCTTTCTTCCTGCCCAGGAGCGAGTCTGTCATGGCCACAATCAATTCATGGGGAAGGAACGAGAAACCCAGTAGACATCTGTCGCGGTGGGAGTCGTCCCCACAGGCTCACGTGTGCATCCTGCTGGTGTTTGTGTTTGGGAAGGCTGTGGCGACTTTAGAAGGGGGCCTTGCTGGGGGAGGACCTGCCACAGGGGGCAGGTCTTGGGTTTGGTAGCCAGCCCTACTTCCTCTCTTGCCATCTCTGCCTTCACAATGACTGTGGTGACCTGAACCCACCTCCTGCTTCTGCCGCCCGCCATGCCTTCTGCTGTTGGATTCCCGCCACAGAGCACCGTGTCTCTCATCTACAATCATGGGTCAAAACACATTTCCCTTTCTCCGAGTTGTGTATGAGTACCACCTCGCAGCAACAAGAGAGAAAAACCGAGGCATCATTTGTATCTTTCTTCTGATTCAGTTTTCCCTAGGGAGCCTTTTTTTTTAAAAAAAAATTTATTTATTTTATGTGTGTGTGTGTGTGGTGTGTGTGTGTTGTGTGTGTGTGTGTATTAGAGGGCTCTGCATGTTCCCGTGGAGGACTAAGGGTGACTTTTAGGAATCATCCTGGATTGCTTCTACCTCTTTCTTGCTTCGCTCTAGGATTTCCCAGGCTCTGCCCACCAGGGCCCAAAGTTCAGGCTGCGGCTATTATTATTATTATTATATTATTATTATTTTTAATGTGGGACTTGGAATCACGAACTCAGGACCTTCTGCTTAGAGACAGAGTCTTAACCCCTGAGCCATCTCTCCTGCCCTTTCATTTATTTATTTGAGAGGGGATCGTGCGCACACACCACGTGGGCCTCCAGGATTGAACTAGGTCTCCACGTTTGCAAGCAGCGCTTTACCCACTGAGCACTGACTGTCTTTCCTGTCTTAACCCTGACCCGCCTGGAGGCGAAACCATGGTCCCCATAGCTTTGTTCTAATAGCCTCCGTGGACCTCACCATTTCTTTTCCAGATAATAGTAGCTGTTGGGGCGAATAGAGCCCTTGCTGGGTCCTCCCCACCCCTGACCTGCGGAAGCTGCAGATGTCGCTTTCTACTACGCCTGGTCTGCAGGGAGCCCCCTCAAAACCTTGCCTTAGTGGACGGCGGCAGAGAGGCAGGGGGAGGAGGACAGGGCCGGGGAGGGGGGAGAGGCAGGGGGAGGAGGACAGGGCCAGGGAGGGGGGAGAGGCAGGGGGAGGAGGACAGGGCCAGGGAGGGGGGAGAGGCGGGGGAGGAGGAGGGCCGGGGAGGGGGGAGAGGCAGGGGGGAGGAGGACAGGGCCGGGAGGGGGGAGAGGCAGGGGAGGAGGACAGGGCTGGGAGGGGGGGAGAGAGGGGGAGGAGGACAGGGTTGGGGAGGGGGGAAGGCAGGGGGAGGAGGACAGGGGTGGGAGAGGGGGGAGAGGCAGGGGGAGGGGACAGGGCCGGGGAGGGGGGGAGAGGCAGGGGGGGGGAGGAGGCAGGGCTGGGGAGGGGGAGGAGAGGCAGGGGGAGGAGGACAGGGCCGGGGGAGGGGGGGAGAGCGGGGGAGGAGGACAGGTTGGGGGGGGGAGGGGCAGGGGGAGGAGGACGGTTGGGGAGGGGGGAGGCAGGGGGAGGAGGACAGGGGGGGAGGGGGTGGAGAGGCGGGGGGGAGGACAAAGTTGGGGAGGGGGGAGAGGCAGGGGGAGGAGGAAAGGGTGGGGAGGGGGGAGAGGCAGGGGGAGGAGGACAAGGTTGGGGAGGGGGGACAGGCAGGGGGAGGAGGACAGGGACATCTTGCTTCCTCTTCTGTCCTTACAGCAAATACCACAGTCTGGATGATTTATAAAGATTTTTTTTCTTTTTTACTGTCTGGAGTCTAGGAAGCCCCACACTGAGGGCCTCTCATCTGGCTAATGCCTTCGAGGTTGTAATATCTTAAGCCAGAAGGTGGAAGGCCAAAGAATCTCTCTCTCTCTCTTCCTCTCTCTCTCTCTCACCTTCTCTGTCTGTCTGTCTCTCTCCCTCCTTCTATTTGAGGCTGGACATTTTTTGAACCAGCACTTGTGATGTAGCATATGCTGAACTCATAGCAATCCTCCTGCCTCAGCTTCCTGATACTGGGATTCCAGGCCCCTGGACATGTTTCGGCTCTTATCTCCAGTGTCTGACTGTGGTGACCTCCATGTCTACTTCCTCCTCCCCGGGGTCCCCTTCTAGCTCCCGAGAGGCCCTCATGCCTGTTCCCGCTCCTCCTTCCCTTATGGCTGTTTCACTTCTGGCTTTAACTTAGACATGGCGCCTCCTCGTTGAGCAGATGTCCGATGCTCACCCGGCAACCTTTGTACTGAGCAGTAATTGAGGGTCTCATGTGGAGGGCCACGTGGGGCTGGAGACACATTATCTACCCACATCCTCTGTGTGTGTGTGTGTGTGTGTGTGTGTGTGTGTGTGTGTGTGTCTGTCTGTCTGTCTCTCTCTCTCTTGCTCTGTGTCTGTCTGTCTTTCTGTGTATCTGTCTATCTCTGTCTCTCTTTCTGTGTCTGCCTGTCTCTGTCTCTCTTTGTGTGTGTCTGTCTTTCTGTATACCTGTCTGTCTCTGTCTCTTTGTGTATCTGTCTGTCTCTGTCTCTGTGTCTGCCTGTCTCTATCTGTCTCTCTGTGTATATCTCTGTCTCTCTCTATCTGTCTCTCTGTGTATCTGTCTTTGTCTGTCTGTCTGTCTCTGCCTCTCTTTCTATGTCTGCCTGTCTCTATCTCTCTCTGTCTTTCTGTATCTGTCTCTGTCTCTCTTTGTCTGTCTGTCTCTCTGTGTATCTGTCTGTCCTTCTCTATGTCTCTCTGCGTATCTGTCTTTGTCTATCTGTCTGCCTGCCTCTCTTTCTGTGTCTGCCTGTCTCTGTCTCTCTCTGTGTCTGTCTCTGTCTCTCTGTGTATCTGTCTGTCTCTCTCTCTCTTTCTCTCCAGGCCTCTTTGCTCTCTCCACTTTACATCTGGAGAGACCAGCCGTAGAGAAGCTCATGCCAAGGCCCCGCTGGGCTGAGTTCCCGCCTCTGACCCGCAGAGCCCTTCTTCCAGCGTCAGGCGCCCACTCTTCCTTCTACATCAGCTGACTGCGACTTGAACTTGGTAGCAGCTTCGCGTGTTGTGAAGCGTTTCAGGGGCCTGGACGATAGTGGAGCGCGTCTCGCGAGCTCATTCATCAGATGCACTCGCCTGCCTCCGATTTCAGCCCCGGTGATTCACTCTGACTAAAAATTCCCCTGGCTCCCCGGAGGAATCCATTTTAGACTCTCGGCCTCTTGACAATACGGGATTAGTTAAAAACTAGAACAGCAGGCTTTTTTTTTTTTTTTTCTGGAAATTTCTTTTTATATCAGGAATTGGAAAGAGGAATCACTTTTTGGATTCTCTTTCCTACAGATTTAAGAAGTAGATAAACTTTGTCGGGTGCACTGTCCGCTCCCCATACCGTGGCTCCATTGACAGCCCCCCAGCGTGAGTTGTTGAAGAAGCAGGGAAGGGGTGCCGAGAGAATGGAGTCACCGCCTGGATCCAGCCTGACTTTGGGGTCCTGTAGCCCTCGCATGGAGTCCAGCGGGGTGACCTTGGGTCCAAGTCCTCCCAACCTTGATCCTCCCTGTCACAGCAGCCTGACGGACGGACAAGCAAGAGGGAAGGACCCAGCAGTGCTTGGGGACCCGGGCTGCCCTTTGGGCCCCCTTTGGAGAGAACATGCCTCGGTGCATGGGGGGAGCCTGGCCATCGCCGGGTGTGCGCAGCTCGCGCTGTCTTCCTTCACGTGTTGAGTGGCGTGCACACACCTCTGCAAACTCACCAGCTGGGTTACTTTGACCTCTTCTTCCTGCCAACTTTAAGCAACTCCCTTTAGTGGACAAATTCATCCTGGGGCATGTCTAGGAATTAGGGCCACACTCCCTTCAGCCTGGATTGGTTCTAGCCGCATGCGCAGTAAGGCTAACCGTATCCTCTGAGTGAATTTAAGGGGAGGATCCTCTATTCTTCATCTTATGTCTATTTATGATTATACGTGCATATGATTAAATTGGATGCATCACGGGAAACTCTCACATAACCCAAACAGATCAATTGAAACCTCTGCTGTGTGTGTGTGTGTGTGTGTGTGAGAGAGAGAGAGAGAGAGAGAGAGAGAGAGGAGGGTCACTATGTGTTCCTGTGGAGGACCAAGGGTAACTTCAGGAATCATCCTAGATTGCTTCTGCCTCCTTCTTGCTTCACTCTGGGATTTCTCAGGATTCACCCACCAGGCCACCACTGTTTCTACGTGGCATTTTTATGTAGGATCTGGGATCCGAACTCAGGACCTTCTGCTTGGGAGGAGAGTGTTAACCCCTGAACCATCTCTCCAGCCATATTCAATTAATTAATTAATTAATTAATTATACGACAGGGTCTTGGTCTGTACCCCTGGCTGTCCTGGAATTTTCAGTGATTCTCCTGCCTCTGCCTCTTGAATTCTAGGATTACAAGCACGTGCCACCATGTCTTGACAAGGAAACCAAATACAGTGGAATGTATCCCCCAATAAAACATTGTTCAGTGGAAATGTGTTTTGTTCACTGAGGTTGGCATCAGCTGGTAAGAACTGGAAAACTGTTTTGAAAAAGCCCCATACTCGTACCTGGGGCTCTGGAAGCTGGTTTCAGTTTTTTCTGCTGACCTAGCGCCTGTAAAATCCAGCCCACGGTACAAATGGAATTCCAGAAATACCTCAGTGGTGCTTTGCATGCCCAGAGCGTAGCACCTCCCGCTAGTCATCTCTCCGCAGGAAACGGTTCGTGCTGTCCAGTTAAGTCACCCCAGAAAAATCAAGACTTGCCAATCTATTTATGAAATCATAGACAGGAGTCGGGGTGTGGAGAGAGCACCCCAGAACCAGAGTGGGGGTGGTTGGTGCCGCTGGGGCTAGGCCAGGTGGGCGAGTGGCACTGGGAGCCAGAGGCGACCTACACCATTGCCATGAGGGATCAGGACCCTACAGGAGAGGCCTCCTCACTCCCACAGCAGGAGGAGACCAGAGGAACTGCAAGCCAGGTCTCAGGTCGAACAGGAAGGAACTGGTCTTACCGAGTTTCTTCTTTTTTTTTTTTAACTTTATTTTGCATGTGTGTGCGTGTATGTGGTGTGTGTGTGTGTGTGTGTGTGTGTGTGTGTGTGTGTGTGAGAGAGAGAGAGAGAGAGAGAGAGAGAGAGAGAGGGGGCACTATGTGTCCCAAGGGTGACTTTGGGAATCATCCTGGATTTTTTCTACCTTCTAGTTTTGCTCTAGGATTCCAAGGCCCCGCCCACCAGGGCAGGAAGTGCCCGCTGCCACCATTTCTGCCTGGTGGTTTTATATGGGACCTGGGATCCAAACTCAGGATCTTCTGCTTTTGAGGTAGAGTCTTAACCCATGAGCCATCTCTCCATCCCTTGTCAGGTTTCTACTAAGAATTTCTAGTAAGAAATTGGTGCTTGTGTGAATGGAGATGACTAGGATTTATATAAGATTGCAGAGTTTATGAACATTTTCTGTCGCTTAAGGTTACAGAAAGCAATCTTGTAGGGAGTCACTCAGGGATCCGGACTCTACTTGGCTAATAAAGCACACGCTTTCCTAGCATGGCCAACTATTACCTGTTGACAATCCCACCATCTCCTTCTGACTTCTTCCTGGATCGCTCTGTCGGAAGGTCTCAACCTGAAGCCGAGTGAGGGGCCTCTGATGCTTTCCTGAGGTTCAGCTCCCCGTGGAGTGAGCTGCAGACAGAGAGCGAAGCCAGAGCGGCCCCCGGGCGCCTTCTCCCCCGCACGCCCTGCGCCCGATGTCCAGAGCACAGGATCGCCGTCCCGCAGGCTCGGGGGCCAGGTAGGGCCAGGTAGGGGCCAGGTCTCCAGTCCCGGCTTGCTCTTTGTTGCTTTTGCCGCACAGTGATGCTTCTTGGCTTCTTACGTAGACCCTCTGGTCATCTCTGGTTGGGGTCTGGAGCTGAGGGGACAGTCCCCCCTTGCTGCGTCAGGTCAGCTGTGGGGCGTGGAGGACCCCGCAGGTCTAAAGAGAAAGCAGAGCGATTAGGGACACAGTAGACTGACTCTGTGCCTTGTGCCACACACCCTGTGGTCAAATACTTTCTCAGGAAGGTCCGGGGAAGTCGGCCAGACAGTGTAAGCCAGCGCAGGAGACAGGGGATTCGGGTCCAGGAGTTCCGGTCCAGGAAATGCCACGGGCGGCCGTGTCTGGGGAAGCCACGCTGGAGGAGCAGGTGATCCGTGTGCCGTGTGTCCCCTGCTTCCCGGCGGGGCTGCCTTGGCTGCTCTCATAGGGGGCCTGGCCCAGGAGGAGCTAAGCCAACTTGCCAGCAAGGACAATGAGCCGAGTCCTCCTGCTGTGGAACGGGAGACTTGGCGGTGAGGATGCCCGCATCTAGAACTCAAGGCCACCGGTGGCTTGAAGAAGCCCAGGTGTGCTGGGATCAGCCTTAGGATACCTTCGATTTAAGGGGCCACTCCAGCCAACAACTTCCACAGGGAAGTGTCATGGTTAGGTACTGGTGTCGACTTGATGGTTGGGGCTCCAGGCACATTTATAAAGAATTAGCATTTGAAGTAGGCCCTGAGCAGGCCTGCAGGAGATTGTCTGGTTGATGGGGTGCTTAGCCTGTGGTAGGGGGCTACTCCTTGCACAGATGGATATGACAGAGGGAGCTGGCTAGGGAAGTCGGCATCTTTGTGTGGACTTGGCCAGACCTGCGGGTCTGGCCAGTGAGGAGTGTCCCTCTCTGCGTCCTGCGGATGTGGTGCAGCCAGTTCCCTCGACTCCTGGTTGGTGTGAACTCTCCTGCCAAGCCGGACACGAAACTGTAACCAAGAATTGTAAACCAAAACAATTTGTCCAGAGCACATAGGCCGATGCAACACTCTGGAAACGTGAGGCGCCATGCGTACCCCGTGACCTCTGCGGTTGCCCCTGGGCTGTGCGCAGCAGCCTTCTTTCTTCCCTGCTGGGCTTTCTCCCTGTCAGCGCACAGGCCGCCTCCACGGCTGCAACCCCCCCCCCCCAGTGCCGGAGCCTCTGGGGCCGGTGGTTCAGGGTCTGCAGGGTGCTGCCCAGCCGTCATCACGGTGATGGGCACATGTGAACTCCGTGCATTTTTTCCCTCCATGCACCGTTGGAACGTTGAGCATCCCTGGTATCCCAGGTCGAGCTGACGTCCCCGTTGTCTCTGGGTGGCCAGAGCAGTATCTTAGTGCCCTTGTTTGTCTTTTTCCAGGCTTATCAGCGTCCTTTTGTGGGGTGAAGAAGGTCGTCACCCATGAGCTGCAGAGCCAGAAAGGTCCGTATTGTTCGCTGGCTGCCGAGCGTGGTTCTGATGGGCCTGAGGTCCACTGGAACTTGTTTCAACCTAGGACCCCGTGTGCCTTTCTGAATCGCCTAGAGATAGAAGCAGAGAACTTCAGCTGAAGTCCAGATGAGCTCGTCACTAACCTGTTCTCTGTAGGAAGCAACCAGCTCATCTCCGAGACCCTCCTGGCTGCAGGTCAGAGTGCGGAAGGCCCATATGTATTCAAGCATCACCAGAGATTATTCCCTCGGCACGAGCCTCCAGGGACAGAACATCCCAGTGCTTCCGGCCTGCCATTGATTCACAGTGCAAAACTAGAACCCTGGGCCGGTCTCGTACCCAGGGCAAGAGCGTCAGGTTTTCCGCATGGTGTTGTGGCTGCAGTCGACTGTCGACTTGGTTTAAGTGAGGTGGGATAGGAAAGTGTCACAAAGTTGAGGTCCCTGGGGCCACCAACAGTCTTCAGTGGGTAAAGGTGCTTGCTGCCCAGTCTGATGACCGGAGTTCAATCCCTGGAACCCACGTGGTAGACAGACCTGCCTATGCAAGTTGACCTCTGACCCCATGTACATCATAGTACATATGTGCACATGGGTACGCGCACACACACAACCACACACACAACTAATTAGCTAACTAACTAAATAATAAAGGAATAAATATAAAAAGGTCTAGTTCCTATACCATATCAGTGAGCTTTCTGTTACTATAACAAAATACCCAAGGTCTTCAACTTACACGGAAAAAAGTTTATTGCACTCACAGTTTCAGAGGCTTTGATCAGTTGTCCTTATTTGCTTTGGGGCCTAAGATGGGACAGAAGGCCGGTAAGGTGCTATTATACTGGTGAATCATCCTGCGCTGCTTAAGCTTATTGACAACGGAATCTGGGACGTATGTTTATTTCAAGTGCCCTTTCAAACTCCCTGTCCCAAGGCAGGCTGGCCACTAACTCTGTGACAGGGAGAAAAGAAGACAGCAAACTGCTGCGGTCTAGCCTCAGCCTGGCTCCAGGATCCCAATAGGTGGACAAGGAGTCGGCAGATAAAATGGAGAACAGTAGACACCCAGCTCTGGGCTGAGTGAATCTGAACTCATTTATTGAAGTTTACAGGAGAATTTATATTAGAAAATTTAGGGTCGGGGCAAAGAATGCGTTGCTGCACCCACAAACAGAGGAAGACAAAGAGACAGGTACCCTTCCACCTGCTATGTGTGAGGAGGAACCATCTTTTGTATAAATAATTTTTAGGTTCCTAACCCATTGTTTGAGGATAAAGGCACAAAGAAGTCCATTACACATTTACAGGCTCTGTTCCACTTCCCCAGTATCTCCCAATCTATCTGTTTTGCAGTGCGTCACCAGATAGCCACAGAATCTAGGTCCACACTGTTGCTATTGTATTAATAAAGACTGTATTTGTGATTTAGTTAAAATAACACCAAGGAGGTTGAGCCCTTTAATCTATCCATAGAATTTAGATTTACAATTAGCTATACGTGTGCCATATCTATTATATATTTCTGTAAATGGTAAAGGTGAATCTGTTGGAGGAGATGCATGCTGTACATTAATTTTTCCTTTTGGAGGATACTGAATTCTAGATTCTATCATATAAGCTGGCCTATATTTGGTCTAATGGTAGGAACTATATTAGGATTTATTTTCTTTCTATTTTCTTTTTTTTTTATTATTATTTATTCAACTGTGCGCATGTGCGTGTGTGTCCGTGTGTGTGTGTGTGTGTGTGTGTGTGTGTGTGTGTGTGTAGAACCACGGACGAATCGGGAACCACCATGGACGCCTCCACCTCCTTCTGCTCCGGGATTCACAGGCTCCGCCCTACCAGGACCAGAAGCGCAGGCCGCCCCCGCTTCCGCCTGGCGTCTATAAGTGGGATCTGGGATCCGAACTCAGGACCTTCCGCCTGCAAGGCGGAGGCTTAACCCCTGAGCCACCTCTCCAGCCCCTCTTTCTATTTTCTAATAACTTATGTACTTTATAAGAAATGATTGTGTATTGATTCTTGTGAATAGATGGCATAATCTCATATTTATTGAATTTCTGAATTATTTTGAGGGCATTTTATCCATCTATGTTTTTGGACTCTTGAAATTACTCTCCAATCTCTTTAGAATTGGCATACATACATTCTGGCTAACAAAGAAAAGGCAGAAGTGACATCTACTTGCTATGTGGGACTAGACATGAAATCTCCAGGTAAAGTTAAAAGCAGGCATGACACTTATTTGTTAAAAGGGGACGGAAAAAGCCTCAAAGCACAGTTACTTGGTCCACGCATTAGCATATCTCAAATGCATAGAGAAGGAACTGTAGGAGGAGGTAGTAACCTAGCCAGTCCTGAGAAAAACAAAAGAGATTTAGGAACAGATAGGAGGTACACCCAATTCCCCAAAAGGGAGGAATTCGCCTGTCATTGTCTACGCAGCTAAGAGGCAAAATTCAATTTACATCCCCCAGAGAGCAGGCTTTAGGCCTGACAGTCCTGACATTTCTCATATTTATTCCAAATAAGCCATGTCCTGTTTCCAGAAAATGCTTCCGTGAGGCAATCTTCCTCATGTTGTGACCTTGTCACCCAACATGGTTGGTTGAGGACACACAGCAAACAGCCAAGGACAATAAAACAAAACAGAATCTTGCTGGCTGGGAAATGAGAGACCCCAAGCCCACCTGCAGAGAGAAGGTTCTGCTGCGATTCTCCAGGTTGTGATGGTTTCTTTAAAAAGAATTACTAACTTTATTTTATATATTTTGTGTGTGTGTGTGTATCAGTGGACACTGTGTGTCCCTGTGGAGGACCAAGGTGAATTGCTTCTACCTCCTTCTTGCTGTGCTTTTGGATTTCCCAGGCTCCACCCACCAGGGCCAGAAATGCAGGCCGCTGCTGTTTCTGTCTGGCATTTTTTAACGTAGGACCTGGGATCCAAACTCAGAACCTTCTGTTTGCGAGGCAGAGCCTTAAGCCCTGAGCCATCTCTCCAGCCCTAAAAAGAATTACTAATTAATCACTTATCTTGCAGGGAGGGCAGAGGGCAACTCTTTGGAGTTGGTTCCAGGAATTGAACTTGGGCTCCCAGGGCAGCGTGGTGTGCTCCTCTATGCGGGGGCCTCTCCTTGCCTCAGTGTGGTGGTTCTGCAGGGCTCCCCCAGCTGTGTTTGCTGGATGCTGGGGATCCTCCTTGATGGTCTCACTTTGTTCCCCTTCCTCAAGATGCTGCAGACATCTCTGCCAGATGTTGTAACTCCCCCTCCCCCCGGCCCCAGACGATGCATTGCGCTCTCTCTGCCGCTTGGTTTCTCCATCTGCTATTGACTATTTGCCCTTTTACTTTTGCTTGCTATGTATTTAAGAAACATGCTTATATGAAACCAAAAGTGTTCACATCATTCTCTGTGCAGAACATCATGGTCGAAGTGCGAGGGGAGCCAAACCACTCACCTCGTAGTTGGGATGCACAGGAGAGTAGGGGTGGGGGTCCTGTGATCCCCCCCCAGGGTCCTCGCTGAGCCAAGCCTTCTCACCACGCCCCGCCTCTCACAGCCTGTGTCATCTCCCAAGAGCTTCTGAGCATGTCTTTACCTACCGATGCTAGAAGCCAAAGTGCTCCAGTGGAATTTCATGTTTGCTGTTCTAGTCTGGGGCAAACCATTTCTCCAGGGGTCCTTGGTTTTTGACCAGGGTGTGACATCGCAGTGTGTCTATTGGGGTTGTTTTGTTGGGTTGGGGCTACTTTTTGTTCTTGAGACCCAGTCTCACAGTGTGGGTCCAACACATGGTCTTTCCTGAGTCTTCCAGTGCGGGGATTGGGGATCTTGGGTCTGTGCTCAACACCTGCTAAATTTCCTTTGACTTCAGCCAAGCTTCTGCTTCCGGCTCACAGAATCCTTTATCACCCATCAGAGCTCACCTGCCGGAGGTGCCTTCGCAAGCAACCACCGAGCAGCGACCGTTGTCTCAGCTCTTTGGTCTCTTTTCTTTTTCTCTAGGCACAACCCTCCTTTTCCTTTTTTTTTTATTTATTTTTTTTATTATTATTATTTATTCAACTGTGCGCATGTGCATATGTGTGAGCATGCATGTGTGAGTGTGTGTGTGTGTGTGTGTGTGTGTGTGTGTGTAGAACCACGGATGAATTCGCGAACCACCATGGACACCTCCACCTCCTTCTGCCCCGGGATTCACAGGCTCCGTCCTACCAGGACCAGAAGCGCAGGCTGCCCCCGCTTCCGCCTGGCGTCTATACGTGGGATCTGGGATCCGAACTCAGGACCTTCCGCCTGCAAGGCGGAGGCTTAACCCCTGAGCCACCTCTCCAGCCCACAACCCTCCTTTTCCTAACTTGTCTCAGAGCCGCCGTCTCTCTTGCACCTCCTCCCCTTCCCTGCCCCCCTCCTTCCCCTGTTCCTTCTCTCCTTTTCTTGCGCTTCTCTCAGCTGCAGAACGTCCCACAATTGAAAGCATTTTGCTACTGCAAAATTATCTTTTCTAGCCTCATCTACACTTTAGAGTTACCCAGGCATCTCTCAGTTTTTAAAAATCCATTTTATGTACGTGTGTGTGCGTGCGCACATGTGTTGCATGTTTGCATGTGTGTGGGCACATGTGTACGTGAGTGTGTGTGTGTGTGTGTGTGTGTGTGCGTGTGTGTGTGTGTGTGTAGGCCCAAAGTTGATACTGAGAATCTTCTCCCACTTTAGTTTTTTTTTTTTTTTTTTCCCACTTTAGTTTTTGAGCCTGGGTCTCCAGTCCTGGACTTAGATTTAGAGCTTGCTAAAATGGATAGCTTGGCTAGCCAGCTTGCTCTGGGAATTTCCAGGCCCCACCTCCCGGGGCTGGATTTACAGGAGAGCTGCCACCTCCACTGAGCATTTTATGTGGGATCTGGAGAGCTGAACCCTGGGCCTTTTGCTTACTCAGCAAGCACGTTAAGTGCTGAGCATCTCCCCACCGCAGCCACCGCTCTGAATGGCTGAGGGGCATTCCCTCCTCTGCCTGCAGCAGTTGCTCTGAGGGTCTCTGTCATCCTCTCCTGACACTAGTCATGACCCTGCCCTCCGCAGACACCAGCGCGTGTACACAAAGTTCGCAGTGACGCACCTTACAGAGTCTTTGTCACTCTGCTGCCCGGCGCTCAGGGTAACGCAGGACACTGCAGAGCACGGACGTCGCAAGCGTGGTTTCCTGGGTGGACGGGGTCTGTGGCCCCTGGGGACTTCCTGTAAGTGAGACATGTCCATGCTGCATCCTGGAGATGCTGAGTCAGAAGCTCTGGGAGCGAGTCCCAGTCCTTTGGGACTTCACCCAGCCCCTGCGATCCTCCCACACGCTGACTTGGCCTTGAGATGAGACACACTGCCCGCTTCTTCCTTTAGGCCCGTCTTGCCTTCTCTTTCACTCTGCTGTGTTCTCGCCCCCTGAAGAGCCGGGGGGCTCAACATTCCCCAGTCTTAGCAGGTTTCTCTTGGCTTCAGGGGTGTGTGAAAGCTGATACCTTGTCTAGAAATTCATGCTGCTATTGATTATAACCCATCTCCCGACATGGCAAACTTTCGGGAATTCTTGCATCTTCCTGCTAAACTCTAGATATGAAGACGCAAGGAAGGGGTGAAGTGGGGGTGGTGGTGATGTACTAGACAGAGGCCTTCCAGGTTAGGGGCTCCATGCAAGTGTGGGTATGTCCCTACTTTGCCTGCATTGAACAGAAGGTAACTTGGCGGGAGAGGCTGGATGGGAAGGTGAGGAGTCACTAGAAGCAGAATCTTCCCTCACAGCCTTGCAGCAAAGAGCCAATTGAAAACCCTGGCCGTGTGGACTCTAGCTGTGTGGACATCCCCACCCCCCAGCACAGCAGCAGCTCTTGCGTGGGCTGGGTTCTGAGCTTGGCTGGGTGGGAGAGACTTTCAGGCTGAGAGGAGGCGAGGTGATAAGTTTCGAGGTGGCCTCGCTGCCCCCCACGGTCCCCAGTTTATGACTTCAAAACAGATGTTTACACATGTGGTGGGTCTTCTGAGGATGGGAGTCCATTCGGATTCACTCCAGGAGGAAAGAGTCTGCACAGGGAGTTGAGTTCGAGACAAGCTGCTCACCCCTTGGGGACGGATTGCCTCCCTCGTGAAGCCAAGAGTCAGCCAGAGAGAAAACTGCCCCAAGAGAGCACTTCATGGGGGTGAAAACTTCCACGCGATCGTCGGAATGGCTGAGGAGCATTCCCTCCTCTGCCTGCAGCAGTTGCTCTGAGGGTCTTCTGTCATCCCCCCCTGACACAGTCACGACCCTGCCCTCCGCAGACACCAGTGCGTGTACACAAAGTTCGCAGTGACGCACCTTCCAGAGTTTTCGCCACTCCGCTGCCGGCGCTCAGGGTAATGCAGGACACCGCAGAGCACGGACGTTGCAAGCGTGGTTTCCTGGGTGGACGGCGTCTGTGGCCCCCGGGGACTTCCTGTAAGTGAGACATGTCCATGCTGCATCCTGGAGACGCTGAGTCAGAGGACCTGGAGCCTGGCACCCCTGGGAGCTGGTGGACCCTAGGGGACGTGGAGACTCCGATCGGCCGTTAGGTCTGCTGGTCACGGGACTTCTAGGAAGGGCGTTCCTTGGGGTGTTGGTGAGCGGGTCATAATAAAAGTCTGAGTTCGACCCCACCTGCAACCCTCCATCCTGATTTTGGATAGAATCGATGGACTTTGAATCTCTGAAACCGAATCATGGCATGTCTCTGCCTCTCTCTCTCTCTGTCTGTCTCTTTCTCTCTCTGTCTCCTTTAGTGGGATAGAGCCCAGGGCCTTTGCACATACTAGGCACGCTCTCTTACTACTGAGCTACTGAGCTGTGCCCCAGCTCCTTTATACTTCTTTTTAATTTAAATTTAAAAGTGGAGTTCACTTCTGTAGCCCAGGCATTCTTACTCTTTGAGGTTGCCAGTCAACATTAAACAGTTTATAAATAATATAATATAAAGCACACTTCATTTTGCATTAATAGATCCATCATCTATACAGGTTTAGCATCCTTAGTCTAAAAATCCAACTTTTTTTTGGTACTGTCATAGTTAGGCACAGGTGTCAACTTGACAGTTTAGGGTTTGAGCTCTAGGCACATTTACGAAGAATTAGTGGTTGGGTTAAGCCCAGAGCAAACCTGCAGGAGATTGTTCAGCTGATGGGGAAGGCCTGGGTGAGTGGGACTAGGCCCTGAAATAAAATACAGACAGCTGGTTGAGAGAGTCAGCATCCTTAGGCACACTTGGCCAGACATGCTGGTCTGGCAAGTAAGGATCGTCCCTCTCTCAACTGTTATGTAGAGATGGTGTAGCCAATTACCTCGGTCCAGGTGTTGGTGCATGCTCTCCTGTCAAGCTGGACTGAGAAATGTAACCGGACTATCAGTAAGAAAATTAATCCCTTGTTCCCTTAAGCCATTTGATGGTCATTTGTCAGCAACCATACAGGAGAACTGCTACAGATACTTTTTTTTTTAATGTGCGAGTGTCAGAGGCCACTGTGTGTCCCTGTGGAGGACCAAGGGTAACTTTTGGGAGTCATCCTGGAATGCTTCTACCTCCTTTTTACTTTGATCTGAAATTTCCCACTCTACCCACCAGAGCTGGAAGTGTGGGCTGCGGTCTGCCTGGCATGTTTAATGTGGGACCTGGGATCCGAACTCAGGACCTTCTGCTTGCAAGGCAGGGTCTTAACCCCTGAGCCATCTCTGCAGCCCAGAATACTGTTTTCTTCTTTTGGCAAATGACCTTAAATACAGTAGCCTAGAACACAATCTGATGTTGCAGCTCTATGCATGGACTTTTGTGCTCACAACGCAGGGCTGTGGTCCTTCTAGAAGCTCCGGGCAGAGCTCTCTCCTTGCCCTCTTGGGCTCCAAAGGCCTCCTGCAGCCCTCCGTTTGTGTCCCCATCCTTCTGTCTTTAGCACCAGCATCCGTGCATCTCTGTTTTCCAGTCACGTGGCCCTCGGAGCAACACTCTCTCCACCGTCACTCTCCACGACCCAGCGCCCATGTTGACCCTCCCTTTAGGGTTAAGAGCTCAGCAATCTCAGTGTATCAGCAGCAGTACCGCCCTTTGCCTTGCAGCTCAGCTCAGGAACAGGTCCTGGACCCCGAGAAATGGAAATCTTCCAAAGGGTCATTCTAGCTTTTATTTTAAATTTTCATGTGTGTGAGTGTATGGGGGACATGCATGTTTGCATGTGAGTGGGTGCCTGTGTGTGGGTGTCTGTGTGTGTGTGTGTGGAGGCCCAAGGGTGAAACTGGGAATCATTCTCAATTGCTCTTCAACTTCATTGTTCTGATCCTGGATCGCCAGTTAAGCTCAGAGGGTGCTATTTGGGCCGGTCTGGCGGCCACCTTGCCCTGGGGAATTCCTGTGCTGCGTCTTCTGGTGCCGGCACAATTCCTGCCTGGTATTACTAGTATTTTTTTTTTTTAACATGGGATGTGGGTATCTGAATCCTGGTCCTTTTGCTTGTGTGGCAGGTGCTTTAACCACTGAATCATGTCCCCAGCCCCATTTCTTTCTTGTTATTTATTTGTGTGCACGATGTGTTCACATGGCATGATGTGTGCATACAGCCAGACAGCGTGTGGAAGTCAGGAGATCGAACTCAGGTCACAAGGCCCTTTACCTGAACCTACTTGCCAGGCCTAATCCTTTCTTTTGTTATTTTAAAAAATATTTTATTTATTAATTTTGCGCGCTTGCACGTGTGTGTGCATGCACACATGTGTGTGTGTGTGTGTGTGTGTGTGTGTATGTATTGTGTGTCCCCATGAAGGACCAAGGGTGACTTCAGGAATCATCCTGGATTGCTTCTACCTCCTTTTTGCTTCACTCTGGGATTTCTCAGGCTCCGCCCACCAGGACAGGAAGTACAGGCCACCGCCATTTCTGCCTAGTATTTTTACCTGGGACCTGGGATCTGAACTCAGGACCTTCTGGTTTTGAGACAGAGTCTTAACCCCTGAGCCATCTTTCCAGCCCCACTTTTGGTACTTTTTGAGTCTTACATCTCTTGGAAATGACAGTGAGCCCTCTGTATGAGAGGTTCACATCCTCCGAGTCAATCAGTTGCTCATTGTTGCAGTCTGCCTGCATGGTTGCTGATAAATGACCACCAAATGGCTTAAGGGAAGAAGGGGTTACAGTTCTAGCTTGACGGGAGAGCATGCACTAACACCAGGGCCGAGGGAACTGGCCACACCATCACCACATAACAGCCGAGAGAGGGACGATCCTTACTTGCCAGACCAGCATGTCTGGCCGAGTATACAGAAAGATGCCGACTTCCTCAACTGACTCTCAATATTTTATTCATCTGTCCAGGACCTAGTTCCACCCACCGTGGGCTGGGCCTTCCCCATCAGCTAGACAATCTCCTGCAGCTTTGCTCTGGGTTTAACCCAACCACTAATTCTCCACAAATGTGCCCAGAGCTCAAACTCTCAACAGTCAAGTTGACACCTGTGCCTAACCATGACACTCATCAAATGTATTTGAAAAAAGAAAAACTGAACTGTCGGCACTGAATGTGGACAGATGTGTCCCTTGTCACTTCCTAAAAGGAAACTGCAGCAACCCATGCACAGAGCCCAGTGCCGCAGCGGGTGTTGCAAGCTAGAGACGGGTGAAGGAGCAGGGCAGGCTGGGTGCAGAGATCAAGGCTGGTGCTCGGTGGCCATCTGCTCCCTGGGTCCTGAGCGCAGCCGGGGATGCTGCCTGCGGGCAGATCTTCCAGCCTCAGCGTGCCCAGTCTGTAGAAGCCCTCTTGCAGAGTGCCCGGGGAGTTGCCAGGGCCGGACTTAAAACACATCTTTGAACTTCATGCTCCTCCTCCTTGTGGTCAAGGTGCCGGTCAAGGTGGACCTCTTTTGCATGACCCCACCTCACCTGAGGGAGACTGGTCATCTGTACTGGTCAGGTTGGACCCTTGAGGGAGAAGGGGTCCCCAGCCTTCCCTGGGCTCCCTGGTCCATGGTTGTTACAGCTTAGTTCTCCCGGTGTGATTCTGGGACGCAGAGGCTCCCGGGAGGACTCCGTGCTGCCCCCTGGGGGCCCAGAGAGGCCTCGCTCCGCCCCTCTGCTGCCTTAGGGACCAGGAGGCCTACAGGGACCGGCACCCCCTCCTGTGTCTAGCATCCTACTGGTGACTCGCTCTTCTGAAACGAACACAGGTGACTTACAGACACGCCATCCTGGAGCAAAACACACACGTGGGTCAGGTGCGCGGGGCATTGTGCTCTGTCTGCTCTGCTCGTTTTCAGCGAGCAAGTTATGCTGAGAAGCAGGTCACGTGGGAGACGGTCTAGCAGGAGCCGTTGGTGTCTGGACCTTTCGGGAGCTCTCTCAGGTGTCTGTAAGTGGGATCAGTTCTGATTTTATTTACACTTGAATTTTTTTCTTTTTCTCTTTTTTCTGTTCTTCACGTGTGTGTGTGTGTGTGTGTGTGTGTGTGTGTGTGTGTGTGTGTTGGGGGGGACATGCATGTGGAGGTCCCAGGTTCATGCTGGGAATCATCCTCTATTGCACTCCCTCTTCATTCTTTGGAGGCTGGGTCTCCCCCAGAATTCCGACGATAGGACTAGT
This sequence comes from Typhlomys cinereus, assembly GCA_023101885.1. Lineage (NCBI taxonomy): Eukaryota > Metazoa > Chordata > Mammalia > Rodentia > Platacanthomyidae > Typhlomys > Typhlomys cinereus. The sequence goes on from JALPQD010000030.1 coordinate 9,453,086, forward strand.
CTAGTCAGCTAGTCCGCACCCACCTTGCATGGGATCTGGAGACTCTTGCTCGCTCAGCGAATGCTTTAACTGCTGAGCCATCTCCCCAGATCCTCCATATGAAAAAAAAAATTTTTTTTTCTGGGGGGGAACAGCTCACCTTTTGAGCAGCAGGTTCACATGCTGCTGAATTCTCAGCTGGCCTCCTCGGGACTTGGGACTTGTGTAAACACACGTGGAGAGACGCAGGGCCCTGGCTGCCGTCATCAGGCTGGAAATACTTCATCAAGAAGTCAGCTGGTCTGCGCTGGGTCCAGTTGTTTTCCAGCTTTCTTCTGGTGAGTTAAATGGCCCAGGGGAGAGGGGGTGGAGGCAGGTCTGATGTTGGCATGCACCCAAGCTCTGCACCCCACGGTGGGCTGTAATACATGTTGAAGGTCTGCTTCTCCCCGGTTAGAATTCCAGTCAAGAAGTGACAGATTTTTTTTTTTTTTTTAAAGAACTTTCACAGCTTCGGGAAAGCACAGCAAACAAAATCAATAAATCATTAACTTAAGGACTGACTTGCCAAGGCTCAGCAGGGTCAATGACTTCTCTGGGAAGGGAAGTTGGTATAATGAATTCCCCCAGCACCCCGCGGTCAGCTCGCCCCGCGATGACGGTGAGTGGCTAAAAGTGATGCTGTATCGCCCCCGAGTGGCCTCTCTGCTGTATGTCATCTATGATGCACAAATGGACAGGAACCTAACTAGCAAATCACATGGGACAGAAGCCGAAATAGACTTATCCCAAGGTATTCCCCGCCTTCTGCTGTATTTCATTAAAAAAAAGCATTTTAGATGATGAAAGGAAACTCAGTAACATTGTGTACAGAGTATATAACACAGAGGGCAGGGGTGGACACAGAATCTGTTGCATGCACGTTACATGTGAATTACAAGGCATGCTGAAAATTATTCCGGACAAGCATATCCATATGGGCAGATCTAAAAAGTTAGTGTTGGGCTGGAGAGGTGGCTCAGGGGTTAAGCCTCTGCCTTGCAGGCAAAAGGTCCTGAGTTCGGATTCCAGATCCCACGTATAGACGCCAGGCGGAAGCGGGGGCGGCCTGCGCTTCTGGTCCTGGTAGGGCGGAGCCTGTGAATCCTGGGACAGAAGGTGGTGGAGGCGTCCATGGTGGTTCGCGAATTTGTCCGTGGTTCTGCACACACACACACACACACACACACACACACACACATACACATGCGCACACACACATACACGCACAATTGAATAAATAATAAAAAAAATTAGTGTTAAGAAATATAACTTTAAATAGTGTATATTTTTTACCATCTTTGTTAAGATATAGTTACTGAACTAAAATCGGATCTGTTTACAGTGTACAGAGTGGCTTTTTAACATATGTAATGCATTTTGGAACGATGGACGTGTAATTAATTAGCATATGTATCCCTTCACATGTGTTTTGAAGGCAAGAACATTTCAACTCTGAGCCACTGCCCTGTGTATACGGAGGGCTGACCCCTCCATGACGTAGCTTTCACATGGACCACGGGTTGAAAAGCTATTTACTCCTATGGCACGTGTGTCTGCACTCAACACATTCTCTATTTTTCCCTGGTCATTATCTATGAAAACAAAATAACAACTTTAGAAACAGCCTTCATGTCACATCAGGAACACCTCACTAGGATGTGTGGATTAAGGCAGAGTTTATTAGAGGACAGAAAGAACGGAACTCCAGGTGTAGAGTGACATGAGGGGCAGGTGCCCACTTTTTTTTTTTTTTTTTTTACAAGGGATTTGGGCATTTTGGGATTCTGGATGGGAACAGAAGGACTGTAGTCATCAGGGGTATGGTGGGCGCCCGTTACTTTTTCCTCCCATCTAGTTGAAGCTTTGTACCTTTAACCAGCGCCTCCCTACTCGTTCCTACTTTTGGTGATCACTAATCTACATTCCACTTTGTGAGTCTCACTTTTTATATTGCATCCACACGTGTGATCACTGGAGTTTGTGTGTCTGTAGCATGTGATCTCTGGGCTCATCCACATGGTTGCAAATGACGATATTTTCTTTTCTTCTTAAGACCGAATAGATTTCTCTCTCTCTCTCTCTCTCTCGCCCAGGAGTAAATATTGAATGTCAGGGAACTCAGAATCATGCAGATGGGTTTTAGGAACATAGACAAATCTGGGAAGTCTTAAAAATAACTGGTGTAATAAAACTTGTGGGAATATTGAAAACACATTCCAATGATAAAAACCACCTTGGTGGACCAGCACATTCTGTGAAATTGAGGGGCACTTTAAGGGATGCAGGCAGATGATGGCTGTTCAGTTTCTCCTTCCGCTGCTATGAGGCAGTACTCAGACATACCTGAAGGGAAGAGAAAGGAGACTTAATCGGCTCACGGTGGCAGAGGGAGTTACAATCAGTCATGGCGGGATTTGCATAGTAGAGGGTGTGGCTTAGTACAGGAGCAGCAGGCTGGCTCAGGTTCCCACAGCCATCACAGAGGTAGAGCAAACAAAAACAAAGGAAGCAGAGGGGGGCCATCCAACCTCAAAGCCCACCCCCTGTGACATGCCTTCCTCTCTAAGGTTCCACTTAAAAGTGCTACCACCCTCCCAGTCATTAATATCAGCTACAGATTCAAACACATGAGCCTGCTGGGAGGCAACTCATATTCAGGCCATGACTGTAGCAGAATATTTATTTATTTAGAGAGAGAAGACATTGCATATGCATCCCATGGCATGGGTAGAGATCAAAGGACAACTTTCAGAAGTTGATTCTATTTTTCCATGTGGGCTTCTGGGGACTGAACTCAAATCTCCAGGTTTATGCCTTACCCACTGGGCTGCCTTGGAAGAAGAGTCATATGACACTAACAGAACAACGGGATGATAGTAATGGCTGTGTAATCGTGACGAAACCCAACAGCTTCTTTTTTCTTTTGGTACAAGCAAGTAAGCACTACACTAGCCTGGCTTCAGCATCGCGGGATTGTAAATCCGTCTCTGACAGAACCGATTTTGGTTATGTATTTTGATCACACAGTGTAGGAGGCATATTCAACGTATGACACAGAGGATGTGTGAAGTGTGTTCTATGAATAAATCTAAAACTTGTCTGCTTGATCCAAAGGACAGATTGGGACATCTATCAGCACCAGAGAGGAATTTCTCCCTGACCTTATAATCATTTAAGCTGTCTCTCTTCAGACTATGACGTCGGGGAGGGGTGGGAGCGTGGCTGCTGGCAGGATCTTAAAGATTAGTATTTCCTGCAGACTTGGAATTGTGCTCCTAGGATGATTATATTTCCAATCTTCTAATAATCAGTGGGATTGCTGGAGTGTAAAGAAATTGGATATGGGGATCAGGGAGATGGGGGTCACCGAGGTGGGAGTCAGTGAGATCGCTCAGCGGGAAGGTACTGTGCACACACTTGGCCATCTGAATTTGATCTAAGTGTGGCGGAAGAAGAGAACTGACTTTGGAAAACCGTCCTCTGACCTCTGTCTGTGTATCATGACCTGGATTCACTTCTTTCTCTGTGTCTCTCTGTCTCTCTCTCTCAAAAAGTATATTTAAAAAACAATGTTGAAGAATTCTTAGGCCTGCATCTAATACACACCATCTTGCCAGCCGTCTGGCTTTAAAAACTTGGGGTTCACCCTGGAGCAAGGAGCTGACCCCTCCTGTCTGGAAACACGGTGTGAATGAACCCGCAGAACGTGACCGCTGTGTGTGAGGCTTCTGCGCACAGCGACCCTTAGTGCGCCCGCCATCCCCCTGCCCACCGTCTTCCGGCCTACGCTTTGTAACTCTTGATGAAGGAGTTTGATTAGCTCAGGATGAGTGGGCGCCAGAGTCCATGGTTGTTCCCTGTGACGTGGCTGCTGGAAGCCCACCTCAAAGACGTGGGGAGGGGATCAGAGAGTGCTACGTAGAATTGACAGGAAATGTACATCTGGTCTTGTATACCTGATGCAGATTTGGTTGTAGATTTCATTGACCAGTGAAGTCCAAGTTAATCTGAACATTTTATTGAATTAGTAATATAGTTCCAAAGTTTATCTTTTAAAAATATTCTATCTATCTATCTGTCTGTCTATCTATCTATCTATCTATCTATCTATCTAATGTGTGTGTATGTGTGTGTGTGTGTGTGTGTGTGTGTGTGTGTGTGTGAAGAGAGAGCATTGTGTGTCCCTGTGGAGGATCAAGGGTGACTTTAGGAATCATCCTGGATTGCTTCTCCCTCCTTTTTTGCTTTGCTCTGGGATTTCCCAGGCTCCACCAACCAGGGCTGGAAGTGTAGGCCGACACCATTTCTGCCTGGCATTTTTACCTGGGACCTGGGATCTGAACTCAGGACCTTCTGCTTTTGAGACAGAGTCTTAACCTCTGAGCCATTTCTCCAGCCCCCAGAGTTTATCTTATTACAGATACTAACAACGTGGCTAAGAAAAGTTCCATGGATTTTCACGTGTGTATATGTTCATGCGTGTACTCACGTGCAGGTTTGCATAGCACCACGACAAGTGATGGAGTCAGGATTTGAGCTTGAAGTGGGATCCAGTGTGCCCCCTCCTGAACCCTATTGTAATTAAAGGAGAAGAGGAGGAAAGATAGAGTCACAGAGATATCAGAAAAGGAAGACAAAGGGCCAGGACAGGAAAGACCCCCATCCAAGCACTGGCCGGCTCATAGACACAGACCCCTCTATCAGACCCCTCTGACTTGTGGGCCGTCTCTCAGACTTTCTATCACATGGCTTCTGCATATGAGAAGCTCCTCAGGAGGCGTACAGGTGTCACCAGGTCTTACGGACAAGATATTCCAGCCCAGAGCCAATGTTCACACCAGAGCCCGTGCTCCTGAACTCTGGTCCAAGTCAGGGCTTCTGGAAGCTTCCAGTGCTCTTTTGTTTTGGTTTGCAGAGACCAGGCAGATGGAAAAGTGGGAAAGAGAAAAGGATGGAAGAGGAAGGGAAACTTTGTATTTATCGTCTTTTTGAAACTTTGTTTTACAGTCAAAAGGCTTCTATATTTTTTTAATGTTGTATACATGAGTATAGTGATTTCATATAATATTTTCAATCCTTAGTCCTAAATCCCCCCCTTCCCTTAAGGCACTTCATCTCCCTTGCCTGACTAGCTCCTAATTTTCAAATCTTTTCGCAAAGGCTTCTATTTTAAGATTTCCTGACTTGAGAACAGTTTGGTAGGATGATGTTTGATAAAACGTCTTTTGATTTTGCCTGTGTCGTATTGTCATGATACCTTTGACGTGTTCTCTGAGAGAGGACTAGGCCTAAATGACCTCAGATGGTTGAACAACGCGAGTGTAACACGCATTCAGGGCCTACTCACGTAGCTATGCAAACGTAGCCGGAGGTCTTGATTTCTCTTTGGAATCAGCTGATTTCCAAACCAGAGTTATATCCATACCAAACAGCTTGTTATTCCCTTTACTTTGCCTGGCTTGTGGCTTGGACTAAGCTGTGCTAAGACTGTTGCTCTGGATGAGCGGTTAATCATTTTGAATCTGGAGCCTGCAGGAATCTGCTGGGGATTCTCAGTCTGCCAGGTTTGGCGCCCCACAGTCGGTAGCAGGCAATGTCGCTGGGCTGGTGGTGTGAGGGCCACACGTTCCATCACTTAGAAACGTGCTTGGGCCTTCGCTGACCATATCAGTGACTTCGAACCAGACTACATGTGAACAATGACAAGATCCCTAAGACAAAGGGATCAAAATACTCAGGAGTAATCGAAACATGTGGTAAAAACACAATGAGAGGAGGGAACTGGGAGTGTGTTATGTGGGTTGTAATACTTCAGGTGAAGAGGTGTAATGTTATTGGAAGGTAAACTGCGACAAATTGAAAAGCATAGAGGAAATAAAAGTGAGGAAATAAGAAAGAAGAAGGTGTAAAGATTTCCAAAACAGTTGGAAAATGAAGAAAAATGTAGACAATCCCTCGCCACAAAATAAATAGAAAAAGATCAGAATGGCAGATTTAGATCCAACCATCAAATGAGCAGAAATAGTCTAATTACATTGATTAAAAAGTAAAAGTTGTTAGAGCAATTAAACAGTCCAACTATATGCTATTTACTACACGTTAAAAGTAAAGGACAGGACTGGAGAGATGGCTCAGGGGTTAAGACCCTGCCTCACAAGCAGAAGGTCCTGATTTCAGATTCCAGGTAAAAATGCCAAGCAGAAATGGGTGTCGGCCTGCACTTCTGGTCCTGGTGGGTGGAACCTGGGAAATCCCAGAGGGAAGCAGAAAGGAGGGAGAAGCAAACCAGATGATTCTCTTGGTCCTTCATAGGGCCATACAATGCTCTCCGACACACACACACACACACACACACACACACACACACACACACACACACACACTAAACATTAAAGAAAAAGAAAGGTAGGCTTGGGATAATGGCCTGTGCTTATAATGACCAGGATACATATTGAGACTCTGTGAAAAAGAGAAAGAGAGAGATTTCAACAATAGTTTAAGAGACAAAATTTCATAACAACAAAGAGGTCAGTTCACTGAGCAGGGATTCTAAATACAGGAAGCAGAAACTGACATCATGACAAATAAGTTTATACTAAGAATGCAAGGTTGGTTTGACATTTGAAGATCAATATGCCATGCTTACAAAATAAAAAGTAGGAAATTTACTTCGTATTCATTTTTTTTCTGCAAAGCCAAAATTGTTCTAAAAAAACCAAAGTCTATTTTTAAGAACCGAAGACAATCGTATCATCATCACAATAGGTAGAAAAAATGTGATAAAGCCCAAGATTTTTTCCCAATAAACATTCCTAATTGTCTTTTGTAGTAAAAAACGTTCATGATAAGTTTACCACACAACTAATGTCACACCCACTGGCTAGAATCATGAATGTTAGGCTAACCCAGGAGGACCGCAAATTTGAGAGCAGCCTGGGCCACGTAGCACAGCAACTGCGGCTCACAAAAACAAAGCGTGATTGGCTTCTCCCCGAAAATCAGGGATGGGGCAAGTGTATCTTTTTTTTCTTTTAATTGTGTGTGTGTGTGTGTGTATGCAAAAGAGAGAGACAGAGAGAGAGAGATAGAGAGAGAGACAGAAAGAGAGACAGAGACAGAGAGAGAGAGAGAGACAGAGAGAGAGAATGAATGCATATCAGAGAGCACTTGAGTATGCCTATCTGTGGAGGCCCAAGGGTGACTTCTGGAATTATCCTGGATTAGTCTACCTCCTTATTACTTTGTTCTGGGTTTCCCAGGTCCACCCACCAGGACCAGAAGCGCAGAACTTCCACCGTTTCCCACTGGACTTTATACACGGATCTGGGGATCTGGACTCAGCTCCTTTTACTTTTGAGGCAGATACTTTACTCCCTGAATCGTCTCCGCAGCCCATGGGTTGAGTCTTGACCACCACTGAGCCATGCTTCCAGCCTGCACGGTAGTCTACATCGTCAGAAGGCAGAGCGATGCTTCCTAAAGGTGGAGCGGAGGGTGGGCGATCCAGGAGACACGATGATGCTTTGGGAGTGATAGTGTCCACTGCGATTGTGGCCGTGCGTGAGTCACGGTTTCTTAAGCACATGCAGTTGATTCTTTACCAGTTCTAGAAACTGGTGTCCAAAAAGCTCTTACAGAGTCGGCAGTGTAAGGCAGGAGGCGAAGATGCTCTGGGGCCTTCCTGATGCTCCCGAAACTTCGCCAGTAGACTGTCACTCAACTGCTACTAGTTGTGTTTGGGTTTGTTTCGGTTTCCAAAAAAAAAAGCTACTTATAATACAGGATTTTCATTCAGAAGTTTCCTACAAGCAGTGTGTTTGCTTCAAGTAAACACCAACTGCATACTGCCGTTGTCTTGCTGTGCCCAGGATCGGAGAAGGAAATAGAAGACACTAGGAGCCAAGCCCGTTGTTCTGAATCCCGGGGCCTCAACTTAAAACTCATCTCTCCCCGATGAATTACACATCCCGTGTGGACGCATAGGAGTGCCGAGCGCGAACACAGGTGGTGAATTGAATGGAGGGAGTAGAGATGTCAAGGTTGCAACCCTAGGCGGCCCCTAATGGTTTACATTGCTTTGAACACAGGGCTCCTCATCAGAAATCATTGAGCAAATGGTTATCCTGCCAGGCGCCTACACCAGCTCTTGTTCTTTCTCATTGTCTGAGAGGCACGAGGTAGAACCTGCTGACTGGGTCGCTCTTGACACAATCAGGAATCCTCTTGCAGAAAGGAGTTTTCTTTTCCAGAAAGCAGCGATCTGTTATTACAGAAAAGACATAAGAAATAACAAATAGTTTTTGAAACATAATTTAAGATTTTTTAATTTTATTTGTTTTATTTTATTTTGCGTGTGTGTCTGTGCATGTCTCTCTCCGTGTGTGTATCTGTATGTATCATAGCAGTCCAAGGGGACTTTAGGAATCATCCTGCGTTGCTTTTACTGCCCATGTGCTTTGCTGTGGAGTTTCCCAGGCTCCGCCTTCCAGGACAGGAAGCACAGGCACTGCCATTTCTGCCTGTCATTTTTACATGGGATCTCGGATCTGAACTCATGAACTTCTGCTTGGGAGGCAGAGGCTTAACCTCTGAGCCATCTCTTTGGCCCTGAAACATAATTTTTAAAAAATATTTATTTATTGGAGAGAAAGGAGGGGGAAAGAGAGAGAGAGAAAGAGAGAGAGAGAGAGAGAGAGACTCTGTGATCAGAGAACAGCTTTGGGGGGGTCCGTTCTGTCCTTCTTACATATGGGCTCTGGGGATCTAAGTCAGGTCACTAAGTTTGTCCGTAGGCACCTTAACCTGCTCAGCCTTCTTGCCAGCCCTAAAAGATACCTTAAAACATGTATTTGCGGGATCGAGGAGGGGCTGCGTTGGTGAAGTGCTTGGCATGTAAATGTGCAGACCCAAGTTAGTTCCCCAGCACCCACTTGACAATGGGGGTGCAAGCAGCGCGAGCCTGTGACCCCGGCCCTGGGGAGGCAGAGACTGGCAGATCCCTGGGGCAGATTCCTTTGGGCACTTTGGGTCCCGAGCGTGCGGCTCAGCTGGACACAGGGCCAGCTGGGGGGGGGGCGACATTTCGGCCCTCTGGATCCTGCGGAGGAGGAGGGTTTAGTCACGTGGGCCTCCACTTCTCCGTGCTGCCCCCTGGTCAGCCATGCAGGAAGAGAGGAAGCAGGAAAGATGGGCAGGCGAGAGAGGGTCAACGAGGAGGAGTCTCCCCACCTGCGGGTTATGGGCAATCCTGGGCTAGGCAGTGATTTTAACACAGGATACAATGATGGGGGAAGCCAGGGGCTTGGAAAGAAAAACCTCTCTTCCCACGGTCTGGTCGGAGCTCCCGCTGGCTGCGAGTGAGAATCTGCACTCAAGCAACAAAGGTCAAGACTGCTTACAGAGAGGGAGCCCCCCCCCACATCTCAGCCAGCAGGTGCTGTGACCTTTGAGTTCCTCTGGCTGGCGCGGTCTCGTCCCTCACAGAAAGAAATTCTCTGAAAGGATACATCACAGTCTGGTTTTGACGGTCAGGTGTAGTGATGCTGTCAGCAATCCACTTGTACAGGGCTCTGTGCGGACATTGCATTTTCAATCCCTTTGGGTCCATTTTAGGGGTGCAAGCGCTGGAGCAGCCACGTGGGTGCGTCAGCTTTGTAAGAAGCAAGCTGCCCAACTCTTCGCAAGTGATGCTAGTGTTTTGCATGTGGCCGGGACCATCTTTGTGTTGGTTGCCATTGTTACCACATCCCCTGATGTCTTTGCTCTTATGTGCTGGTGAGGAGAGCTATGCTGTGTTCTTTGAAGAGGACCTTCGATCAGCTGACCCCGTGAGAAGTGAAATTGGAAGGGACCGAGGCAGAAACGACTAGACTTCTGCGTCCTGGCTGCCAGAATTCATTGTTCTACAATGACTAAAGCAGAATAAGAAAATGAAATTTTCTAGTATTCTCTTTTCAAATAAAACCACATACCACTTCAAATGTTAATAACATGCTTTGCTCCTGTCTCATCTGTGTGGTGTAGCTGTGGATGTACCTCATGTTTGGATCGCTGCTATAGAAGTGTACATTTCTTTTCAGACAAGGGAAAATGATAAAGCGTTTAACGATGTTTAGAGCGAGGCTTGATTGGATTAAGCATGCAGGGTCTGTATGAGTCACATTTTTTTTTTTCAATATCACTTTTAATAATAACGTAAAATACAAGTACAAAACATCATATAAGTATACTTCTTACTACATGGAGATGGAATAACATGCTTGTGATCTTATCAGAATCTGTATCACCAACATTCTTTTTTTTAATATTTATTTATTTATTTATTTATTTATTTTGTGTGTGTGTATATGAGAGTGCGCTGTGTCGTTGTGGAAAACCAAGGGTGACTTCTGGAATCATCCTGGATTGCTTCTACCCTCCTTCTTGCTTCGCTCTGGGATTTCCCAGGCTCTGCTCATCAAGGCCAGAAGTGTAGGCCGCTGCTGTTTCCACCTGGTGTTTTTTTTTTTTATGTGGGACCTGGGATCCGAACTCAGGACCTTCTGCTTGTGAGACAGAGTCTTAACTCCTGAGCCATCTCTCCAGCCTGAGTCACATTCTTGATTGTGTCTGTTGGAGGCTTCTTCCTGAGGTTTAAGTGAGGAAGGAAGACCCCCCAAGTATGGGTGGTACCATCCTATGAGCTTGGGGTGTCAGACCTAATAGAAAGGAGAACAGGGAATTCCACGAGTGCTGCCATGTTGCTCTCTCTCCTGGCCAGCCAGATCAAGTGTTCCTGCTACCATGTCTTCCCTGCCACGACGGACTGTGCTCCTCGGACTGTGAGCCGGTCGCAGCAGCAGCTTCTCCCTTGTGGTCCTGTTTCTCTTCTCTGCTGTCATCAAATATTCTGACCCTGGCAACTGAAGCGAGAAAGGGCTTATCATTTGGTTCCAGAGGGGACAGAACCAATCATGGTGGGGAGCACACTGTGGAAGGTATGGTGGTAGAAACAGAAGGCTGCCATGAGAGAGAGAGAGAGAGAGAGAGAGAGATATGAGGAAGAAGAGAGGGAGGGAAAAGGAAGAGAGTAAGGGAGGGAGGAAAGAGGAAGAGGGAGAGGAGGAGGGGGAGAGGAGGAAAAGAGTGAGGGAGGGAGGAGGAGAAGGAGGTGGGAGAGAGGGAGAGAGGAGGAGGAAGAGAGAGAGTGAGGGAGGGAAGAAGGATGAGGAGGAGGAGAAGGAAGAAGAGGAGGAGGAGGAGAGCAAGGGAGCTGGTTTATCGAGCCTCAAGTCCTCCCAATGGTGACATGCTTCCTCCAACAAGGCTCTTAACAATCTCTTTTTTTTTTAAATTTTTTATTATTATTTATTCAATTGTGCGTGTGTGCATATGTATGTGTGCGTGCATGTGTGTATGTGTGTGTGTAGAACCATGGACGAATCGGGAACCACCATGGACGCCTCCACTGCCTTCTGCCTTCTGCCCCGGGATTCACAGGCTCCGCCCTACCAGGACCAGAAGCGCAGGCTGCCCCCGCTTCCCCCTGGCGTCTATACGTGGGATCTGGGATCCGAACTCAGGACCTTCTTCCTGCAAGGCAGAGGCATAACCCCTGAGCCACCTCTCCAGCCCTCTTAACAATCTCTTAAAGGTCCCATAACCTTCCTAAGCAGAGCCACCAGCCGGGGACCAAGTATTCACAGACGGGGCCCGCAAGGGGCGCTCCTCATTCAAACCATCTCACCTTGCATTGTTTTTTTTGGCAGGTATTGAGTCACAGTGATAGGAAAAGTTACTAACACAGTTTTTGTCCCCTGGAAGTTTTGATCTGGAGTTCAGAATTTAAAATGCCATCCTCTTTGAGGATCCTGAGAACATTTTTTTAAAATAAAAAGCTAATTAGGCTATCCTTACCACATGCAATCCCAATAGAAATACACATGCTCATCTAAAGATGTGCTCTTGGAACGTGGCTTGTGGTAGTGGTAAATGGATCCAGCAGCACAGTGAATGAGTCAAATGTGAAATCCTCAGATAATGGATGTTCTGTGGCCATGAACAATGAATAGACCCCAATTAAAAAAATAGTATTTAAAGAAGTGCTCATAACCTATGATGACAGGCATATATAAAAATTTCATAAACCCATGATTTCATAGGATAACTTAAAAATCTAACAAAAAATTATCCCAAAGGTGAGTAAAATACTAGAAATATCTTTTCCATGTGAACCTATCATCAGGATTCAGTGTACTAGTAAGTTACCCAGTAACAGAAACATGCTTGTTATTAAATAAAATTATTCTGCAGTATATAGACAGATGCATCTTTTTATCAGGTACCCATATCTAGAAATAACCCTTGGTAAGTATCTTATCACAGCAAATAAACAATTGCTTAGTTTTCTATCTTTAAAAAATTTTTTTTTATTATTTATTCAATTGTGTGTGTGTGTGTATGTATGTGTGTGTATATATGTGTGTGTATATGTGTGTGTGTATATATGTGTAGAACCACAGACGAATTCGGGAACCACCATGGACGCCTCCACCTCCTCCTTGTTTACTCTGCCCCGGGATTCACAGGCTCCGCCCTACCAGGACCAGAAACGCAGGCCGCCCCCCGCTTCCGCCCAGTATCTATACGTGGGGTCTAGGATCCGAACTCAGGACCTTCTGCCTACAAGGCAGAGGCTTAACCCCTGAGCCACCTCTCCAGCCCCCAGTTTTCTATCTTTTTAAAATCCTGCATTCAAGGGCTAGAAAGAAGGCTCAGTTGGCGAAGGGCTTGTGAGGCAAGCATGAAGGCCTGCGTTGGATTCTCATCCCCTGCGTGTAGCTGTGTCTGAAAGCTCAGCACCGAGGACGTGAAAGCAGGACGGAGCCTTCTGGTCAGCAGCCTGGTCCAGTCAGTAAGACCCATTTCAACAGGCTGGTCGAACTCTTTGCAAAATATTTTTATGTTTATACCCACAGATAAGTGCAGCCCTCATCCTTCATCAAAGAAGTTTCTCTTGGCAACAAACAATGGTTAATGCATAGACTTAATGCCCAGTGAAGGTGCTGAGAACAAGAATGGTTTAGAGCCCAGCCTTACCTGGGACCCCTATCACCTTTGGCAAGGCTCAGGGAACATTGTGGAAGAGGGGGCAGAAGGGGAAGCCCCAGGATGGTGAGGAGGAGGGGTGTGTGTGTGTGTGTGAGAGAGGGGGAGGAGGGAGAGAGAGAGAGAGACGCTGTCTTTGGGGCCTGACATCTTCTGAATTGTTCCCAGGATTATGGAGAAGCATCTTTGTCTTGAACTGCTGACTGTTTGCACACTAGTTGGTCCTAACAATTTAGTTTCTCATCGTATGTCCTTCTGTTATTCATTCCTTACTGCTTGTTTTTATAAGATTGTGCTATTCCTTGCTGTTTGTGCTATAGTTGAAGACTTTGAATGATCGGCCAGTGTTCATGTATATAAGCTGAATAGTTTAGAATAAACTCATCTCAGCCTTGATGGGATTACTTAGAATAAACTACCCTCAGTCAGGATGGCCTGGTCTTAATTCCCACTGACCCCCTTCAGGAACCTTTTGGAGACAGGAAACTGTGGGCACTTACACTTGGTAATAGGTTGAAATCTTCGAGTTTTTCACCTAACATTTTTAGGTGTTTTCTGTATGAAATTCAAATAATCCAACTATTATCAAAAAATGAAAGATTTGAAACACTTCTATCTGAAATTAACTTGGGGATACAGAGCGAAGATGTGTACGGAGCAAAGATGTAAGGACCTAATTTCCCCAATTGTATGGTGAGTTTTCTCATCCATATATTTTGAGGGCACATTATTTCCTCATCTATTCACTATGGGGATCATGTAATGCCTTTTTCATGTGATAAAATCCAGTTATAATTTGAAGATTTCTGAGCTTTTGAAGCTATTTGATTTAATTAAATTAAAGCAGTACTATAGTTTCACACCGTATACATCTCCTAGAGAAAACTTTAACCTCATTATTCTTTCTACCGGAGCAGGGTAGAAGCAGTTATTGTCTTATCACACTCACTCCTGGACATTCACCTGCTGGCGATAGAAAAAGTTTCACCTAAAATATCAGTTCTGGTGACTTTAATTCTTGAGCAGAAAAGACATGTTGCCAGGAAAAAAATGACCCAGGTTATGTTGCAGAAGCAAACGATAAAAGGAAAAGCATATTATGAGGCGATGGCTTGTTAGGAAAGTACTAAGGGTTGTGAGTTCAGAACAGAAATCCCGCAAGCTGGAGTGTCCGGTTTGGTTGCTGCACGTATCGAGAGAGTCACAGGTGAGCGCTACACATCGATGATCAATTAAGAATCCTTTCATGCTGACAAGAGCAGACTCACACCAGAAAGAACCCTTGACCACGAGGAAGGGAAGGGGACTCAAAAATCACAATTGCATCATGTCAGATATAAATCAGATCGAAAGAACTGTCAATCAACAAGGCACAGGATCAGTGTGATAGTTAATCCTTGGTGTCAACTTAACATACCTGGCATTAACTAAGATCAGCTGAGACCACACCTGGCAAGATTAGCTGAGACCACCTGAAGAGATAGCTTATCTGGATAATGTAAAGGTCAGCCCTAGATCCGGAACCTCTCCAGAGCTTATTGGAACCTCCTGGTAGTGGAGCAGATGAAAGGAACCACGGAACATAAGGAGAGAGACTTTCCAGGAATCCTTTGGCCATCATCCACTAGCCTTTTGGATGGATGCGACTACCAGCCATTCTGCTTCCGCCATGAAAGACTCTCTCCCCTCTGGAACCCTAAGGTGAATAAATCTCCTTTTCTCCCTTAAGTTATTTGACTTTGGGTGTTCTCTCAGCAATAGTTAAGAGTAATCATTACAGTCAGCCTGGTGAATCCTGAAGATTATTTAGACTTGACTGTCCCCACATTGTGTGAGCTAATTTTCTTTATCTTTCTCTTACACACACAGACACCCCCCCCCCCACATCTTGATCATACACAGATGACAAATAAACAAAGAAGAAAAGATATAAAAAGAAACAGGACAGGAAGATTTTGAATCAGACTCACTTTGGAAGATCTTCAGGCTTGGGAGACAGCAACAATGCTGGTTCTTTAAATAGATAAAGCTCAATATAACATAAAGGATTATTAACAGGTGAAAATGTGGTTGACTACTAATAAGGCTAAAATAAGACTCTTAGGACGGCAGAAGCTGAAACTCACAGGGCGCCTGCTGCCCCCCCTGACAGAGGGAATGCAGGTCTTGAAATGTAGGTTCTACAGGAGGGACCTGTGCAGAGGCTTGCCAGCACCCCATGCAGCGGGTCATGGGGAGCACACCCAAGGGGCCAGCTGAAGTTGGCACCCAGCAATGCCCGTCTCCCAGCGGCAGAGACCCTTGCGGGAAGGAACACCCGGCTCCTGGCCCCAGGGCCGGCGCGGGCTGTAGCTGGTCTGTGAATTATCTTAGCAAGGCAGAAAGAGCATCCTTGGGGTGCGCAGAGGGGGTGAAGATGGGGTGAGGACCACTCCCCCTTTCACTATTTCTCGCTAGCGACACCAAACTTCCCGGGGAGCACGTCACCCGGGTCTCTTCCACTTATCTTGTCCACTTGCGGTTGAGACCCCCTTTCCCCTCTGCCGGCTGCAAGAGGCCAGATCACGTCCTTCCTGGCCCCGGACCCTGAGCGCTGTGCACCCCGGCGGTCTCGTTCCTGAGCCTGTTACTGGGGGGTGGGAATGCGGGTCTGGACTTATGCTCCAGAAAGAATTCCAGGAGAAGACAGCATGAGGCCAAGTTGGGGTTTGTTTTACTTTTTTTTTTTTACATTTTGTTTTTACATTTATTTTTCCTTTTTCTGCCCCCTTAGTCCCTATTCTCATCCCCCTTCTTTTCCCCTGAATCCCCACGTGGATTCTGTGGGACAGTCTCAGACTCAGAGATGATGGCTTCTCTGTACCTATGTCCCAGGTTTTTGTTTCTGGGTCCCCCGTCCCCCCTGCACCCCGTGCACTGGGTGGGTCATCCACATAGCCGAGCCATTTTGTAAAACTA
Organism: Typhlomys cinereus; assembly: GCA_023101885.1. Classification (NCBI taxonomy): domain Eukaryota; kingdom Metazoa; phylum Chordata; class Mammalia; order Rodentia; family Platacanthomyidae; genus Typhlomys; species Typhlomys cinereus. The sequence goes on from JALPQD010000030.1 coordinate 9,469,151, forward strand.
TTTCCACCGGGTGCGGAATGCGGTAATTCCTTAGGTGGCCCACAGGAGTTATGCCAATCTACTGATTTACCTCCCCAGACCCCGCCCTCCCCCCTCATCCAGTTGGGGTTATCAAGTGAGGAGGGCTCCGTTAAGGACAGCACACACCCAAGGGTGCGCATGGGGCCGCAGTTTGCTTTGTGGGGAGACTTTAATAAGGGGCGGGAGTGTTGGAGGGTTAAGGCCCGGAGGGCAGCGGGCAGGGAACGCCAGGGAGCCAGGGTAGCGTTTATGGGGGGCTTTCTTCTGTGCCACGTGCCTGGTGCTGGGCAGGCGGCTCCTAGGACGGGAGACGCCTTGTCGCGAAGCACCAGAGCAGCGGCCTCCTGGCCCGACCCCCAGCGGGTGCAGGGTGGTCTTGTCTGGGGAGCAGTCACCTGACGCCCCCTGGTCCCAGGCTGCAGCGGATGCAGCCTCCTCTTTCCTGGCGCCCACCCAGCCCGACCGGATCGTTCAGAACGGATGCGAGACGGTCAGGAGACGCCCACACTCGGGGAGCCTCCCCTCCGGGCTCTGCCAACACACTGGGCTGTGAAGTTAAGTGTCTGGACTCTGTCCTCACATCGTGGGGAGCACACTGACATCGAGACTGGCTGTTCTGGTCCTAGAGCAGCGCTCTTTCTCTCTCTCTCTCTCTCTCTCCCCCTCCCCCCCATTGTGAGTAATGCTCCAACCCCAGTCTACCTGCTACAATACCCCACTGTCACTGAGAAAACCATGAGACTCTATTCCTGAGTGCTGACTAGTGTATTTTAGGCCTATCTAGAAGGCATTAAAGATTAATATAGCCATACATTTAATCAAATTGAATAATTTATAATATGGATGCCACGCATATAATTTATATTGCCATATATTTATGTGATTATGCTATCTAACCTGTCTACTTTGTTGCAATGCAATGTTTGAATGTTATTTTCTCTATATTAATCACAACAGTTAATTGCTTTCTAGATGAACACTGGCTGTTTGCTGAGGGTGAAGGGAGAGGAAGGTGGGCAGGGGTAGGTGGGGGAATCCAGCTATTTAGGCAACAGGAACTCAACACCAAAAATCTAAACAAGAGGGGCAGACAGGAGCCGTTAGGAGCTGAAGGGGGTCGAGTTGTAGAAGGGCCGTAATGTCTTGGTGGAAAATATTATTTTGTCTCCCCAGTAAGCAACAAATCCACCAGATGGGGCTGTAATAGTTTAGACCTGTTTCTAAAAAATCCAAGTATTTACTGTTCTCTTTAGAGAAAAGAAAATGTGTCTCTCATGGGAACCTCAGGAGGATTTTCCTGAGACAAGATTAAGTCTCTAACATGCACCATTGTTATTTAACATCTTTTAATCTCAAGGGGTAACTTATAAAGAAAGTAGTCAATTTGCCAACTAATGAGGACTTGAAACTACTCAGTCCTAGCTTAGTCCTCTGGTGGGCTTCCTTTAAGGAAACAAAGACATATTTATACACAAAACGGATGCCTTGTCTTGGACATGCTCTTCCATCTCTGGACTTAACGCTATTTAAAAATGTGAGTTGCTTACAGTATATGAAATTGTTATGCACTCTGTCACAGCTGAGGTACGCTCTGCCTGTCTGGTTCTCCGGACAGCTGGTCCTCTGTGTATTGGAAATCAGTATTTCAGGGTTGGGTTATGGGTTCTTCACAGGGCGTATTTTTGCTTCTGTTTTTCCAAGATTGAGGCTTGGATTAGGCGCCTCTTCCTGAACTCCTTTTCCTGGCCCAGTGCGGCTGAGGAAGACAACTCTGAGTGTTTATGCAGGAGGCGGTGGGTCTAAGCCACACGCTTGAGTTGAGCTGGGCTTGTGAGGTGGTGAGGGATGGAGCTGCAGGACGAGTCAGGGCTTGAGGCACCAAGATGCCTGCTAAATCTGTCTTCCTGTCAGCCTCTGGGCACACTCTGACTCATACCATGCCTGACCCCCCAGGTCTGCTGCAGCGCGAGAGTTGGCACCTCCCAGAAATGGCTGCGCATCTTCAAATAATAGCTAAAAGTTCTTTTTTCGGAGGTCCTTTACCAATCTGACCACTAGTGGATTTCCTGACATGCCCTTTATTCTTCTCAAGAGAACAGAGACCATTGTCTCTTTTTTTGCTTCCTTCTTTAAATTTTTAAAATTTTTTTTTATGTATTTTGTGTGTATGTGTGTGTGTGTGTGTGTGTGTGTGTGTGTGTGTCTATGTCCATCTATATGTCCAGAGAGCACATGTGTCCCTGTGGAGGACCAAGGGTGATTTTGGGAATCATTCTGCATTGCTTCTACCTCCTTCTAGCTTTGTTCTGGGATTTCCCAGGCTCCGCCCACCACGGCCAGAAGTACAGGTCGCTGCCATTTCCACCTGGCGTTTTCACTTGGGATCTGAACTCAGGACTTGTGGGGCAGAGTCTTAACCCCTGAGCATCTCTCCAGCCCTCTTTGCTTCCTTCTTAAAATCTCGGTTGGTGCCCCTACAGTGCCTCGAACAGTGCCTGTGCCACAGGTATCTGGTGAGTGGGTGTTGAGTGGTGGGGAAAGGGGGTAGAGCTGAAGGCGTGAGCAAGACCCATCCTAATACCAGAAGGGTTTGTCTTCTTCTCACTACTGTAGCAGGCTAGCCTTGAACTTGAGAACCTCTGGTCTTACCTCCTGGGCACTGAGATGACAGCTGTGTTCCTCCGTGCTGGGCTCTAGGTGGACTTTTCATTCCTGAGTTTTGAACCTAAAGACTAAACAAGACAGTTTGGTAGTACGACCTGGAGCACAGGATCAGATTTCTCCATAGAAGTTTGAACTTCTGTAGAGGTGTGTGGAACGTATTAGATTGTGATTTTATTTCTGAAAACAAAATGTGTTTCTGAAAAAGAGAGGTAGGAGGGAGAGAAAGAAAGGGGAGAGAGAGAGAAAGAGAGAGATGTTTCTGTGTGAGTATGAAGAGTCAGAAGATCTATCTATCTATCTATCTATCTATCTATCTATCTATCTATCTATCTATCATCTATCTATCTATCCATCTATCTATCTACCTATCTATCATTTATTGTGTGTGTGTTTATCAGAGAGCATTGCGTGTCCTCATGGAAACCAAGGGTGACTTTGGGAATCATCCTTGATTGCTTTTGCTCCTTTTTTGCTTCACTTTAGGATTTCCCAGGCTTGCCCACTGGGGCTGGAATACACTTCCAGCCACGGTAGTTTCCACCTGGCATTTTTTAGGTGGTACTTAGGATCTGAACTCAGGACCTTCTCCTTGGAAAGCAGAGTCTTAACCCCTGAGCCTCTCTCCAGCCCCAGAAGACAACTTTTGACAGCTTGTTTTCTCCTTCTTCTACCATGCAAGCCCTGGGATTGGACTCAGCTTACCATCTCGCTGGCCCCTGACCTGGGCTTCTTCCTCCTGCAGGGAAATCAGACTTACCTCAGGCTCCCAGTTGCTGGGCTGCATCTTTTCATTTTCTGGTTCACAAATGTTGCCAGACATGGCTGTGCTCTGGGCAGTGGGCAGGACCCGGAGTTCTTGACAGAAGCTTCAAGAAAACAGCGTTCAGCCTTGGTGGGTCTCACAGGGTAGTGTTGGAAGTACAGGTCATCACACACACACACGCACACGCACACGCACACACACGCGCACACACACACACACACACACACACACACACACACACACACACGAGATGGAGTATGTACGAGGATTAGACGTGCCCTGTCATCGACAGCTGATGGAGCCAAGTGGGGACTCAGGCAGGCTAAAGGTGAGGTCTGAAGACCCAGAAAGTTGACTTTCCTTCACATTGATATATCAGTGGTTGTGATTCGTGAAGGCTCAGAAATATCTGTGGTGTCTTCATGGAGCTGGACACAAAGTCGCTCATTTCCATTGCTGACGTGGTGGCAAAAGGTCTCAGATCTTTCCTGCAAACTATTATCTCATGCCACCCTCTTTGTCATGCTGTGAACAAGGCGACTTTGTCAGATATGTATAAACCATTTAGACTTTAGATAATAAGCGTCTTGTTTCCAGCAAATGATACAAAACCTTGTGTTGTGTTCTAGACTTTGAGTTGGTTTGCACTGCTTGCGAACATGAAACATGCAGTGCGTGGCTGGGCCAGTAAAGAGCTGTGTGTGTTCAGGAGTTGGGGAGATGGCTCCATGAGGATCTGAGTTTGATCCCCAGAACCCCCAGAAAGGCGGGGCGTGGCTATGGATGCCTCGGCACTGTGATCCTGGAGACTGGGGGGGGGGTCCCTGGACTCACTGGCCGGCCAGCCACTGAAAAATGAAACACGGTGAGTTCCTGCTCCAGTGACAGACCCCACCTCTAGGGAAACAGGCAGAGCTGATTGGACAGGACACCTGGCATCCTTTGTGAGCTCTGCGCTCACACAGTGCATGCACAGACATGCAGACAGACATACACATGTACGCACACTCGCGTGCACACGCACACACATGTACACACATGTGCACACACATTCACACACGCGCATACGTGTTCACATTTATGCACACACATTTATGCACACATACACCAGCACATACATGCACACATAGACACAACTGTTTTTTAATTTTTAAATTATTTAATAGCTGTTTACATTAGGGAGAGAAAGAGAAAGAGAGACAGAGACAGATAAGTGTAGAGAGATCAGCTGCTCACGTACCATAGCATGCATGTGGAGGTCAGAGGACAGCTTTTGGAAGTTGGCTCTCTCCTTCCACCAAGTGGGCTTCCAGGAATTGAACTCAGTTCGCCAGGCCCTGCACAGACACATGCCTCCCCTGCTGAGCCATCTCGTTGGCCCTGAACTTTTTCGGTCGTGCGGACCAAAGCTTGAGCTGCCTCCCTGTGTTCTCTGCTTCGTTACATGGGTGTTTGCTGGGATTTCTGCATGGGGCTCACCCTAGTTGGAATCTTCTAGTGTCTTCTTGAAGCTCAGGCTTCTGGCCCATAGGTTTAATAATATGCTCAAGGGATTGTTATGGGGCAAAGTACAGTTAGAACCTGTTGTTAAACTTGATGTTACTTAATTATGATAACAGCATCAAGAAAATAGCTAATGCAGCATTAAATAGCATCTCCTGGTTTCCATCTCCCCGGACCCTGGCAACTGACATTCTAAGGTCCATTTCTGTGACGGTTGCTTTGCATTTCTCCTGTTGGTGGAGTCGTGTGGGATGTGTCCTCCTGAGACTGGCTTATTTCACTTAGTGCTATGTCTGTGGATCTCATCCATGTTGTGGCAGAGAAAGGATTTCATCTTCCAAAATCTTCCGTCACACATGTATACCACATTTTTTCTCCTTAAATTTTTTACTCTATTTTTATTCCTTGAGAGTTGTATTTTTTTGAACAAGAGGTTTTATTCTGGCTTACAATTTTTTTTATTTATTTTTTATTTTTTCCATTCATACAAACTTGATAGGTACCCCATTCCCCCCTCTCTCCACCCCTCCCTGGATCCCCTTGCTCCCTCCCCTCTTTTTTCCTTCCTTCCCCCCTCCCTTTCTTTCAGTGCCCCCCTTTCTCCCAGTGGGGGGGCCCCCATTCCTGGAGCATCCTTTAATGTTCATGTCAAACTTTCCTCTGGGTCCTCTTCTCTGATGAGGTGTAAGGACTCAGTAGCATTGCCTAGAACTCACTCTTGTGTTTCCCTTTAGTATAGGAACACTATTGTGGCTGTTAATCCCTTGCTTCTAAGGATCCTAGTGCCTGTGATCCATGCTAGACTTTGGTGGGTCAATGATATGTTGGTCATTGTGCAGGTCATGCAAAGTCCTATTATGATTGCTTCGGCCCTAACTTGTGTGGAGTATCTTGCATATCATTACTCCTCCCATCCTTGTGCTCTTACAATCTTACCGCCCCCTCTTCTGCAAATTTCCCTGAGCTTTAGGATGGGGAGAGATTAGGCTGGCCTGTTTCCTGGTGATTAATGTAGGGTCTCTGATGTTCTGAATTATGTTTTTTTTTTTCCAGTTTTGCTCTTCTTACACCGCTCCTGGCTCCATCCTGATGGGTATTGGACGTCACCTCCTGAGAAGCAGTGTGTCCTCCCTGGACTGCCAGCATCCCAGGTGGGCAGAAAGGGCAGAGGGGCTGATCTCCTTTAGAGTTTTACCCACGAATACAATGAACTTATGTCCTTTCCACTCCATATGACCTGCTCCCATCCCCCCTCCCCCTCTCACTGAAAAATCTCTTTTTCCCCAACCAGTGGCCTCTTGCGTTCTTGTCTTTCTGTGTGTGGCCCACTGAGTTCCACCGGGTGGTCTCTGACAGCAGGTGCCTGAGCTGCTGGAGCGTAGATCCCACCACGTCTCTCCATCCAGTATTCGTCTCTCAGAGGTGCGTGTCACTTTTCTTTACCCACTCGTCTGTGGATATTTACTTTGCTTCCGTCTCTGGCTACTGTAAGCAGTGCTGCTGTGAACGTGGGGGAAGGGCAAGTATATTTTTATTGGTTGACAGTTTTTAGGGTTTCAGATGTTCATGCACTGAGTTCGTGTCATTTTACCCCTTATTCCCCAATCCCAGTCCCCATCTCTCTGCTACCACAAACCTTCTTCCTCTCCTCCTCTCTTCCTCCTGCTTTCATGTCCTTTTCTCTGTGTGGTCCATTGAGCTTCACTCTGGTCGCCACTGATGTGGCGTGCCTGGCCATGCATGGAGCAAGGATGATGTGTCAGTGTGTGCGTGTGAGAGCTGCTGGGGAGAGCAGTGCCCCTCATTCTCCATCCAACATTAACCCCAGTAGTCTCAGGAGGTGTGGTGCTGTAGGGAACACTCAAGCTCGAGTTCTCCATTTCTTTTTTTTAAAAAAATTTTTTTTAAATTATTTATTCAATTGTACGTATATATGTGTATGTGTGTGTGTATGCATGTGTGTATGTGTGTGTGTGTGTGTGTGTGTGTGTGTGTGTGTGTAGAACCATGGGTGAATTTGGGAACCACCATGGACGCCTCCACCTCCATCTTGTTTACTCTGCCCAGGGATTCACAGGCTCCGCCCTACCAGGACCAGAAACAGAGGCTGCCCCGGCTTCTACTCGGCGTCTATACGTGGGGTCTAGGATCCGAACTCAGGACCTTCTGCCTGTGAGGCAGAGGCTTAACCCCTGAGCCACCTCTCCAGCCCTGAGATCTCCATTTCTTGAAGACAGATGCCAAGGGCATTCATTCCTTGCAGTCTCAATCGTTATGTGCCTCCTATGCCAGCCTAGTCGTAGGCTGACTCCTGTTGACTTTCCTGCAAGGGGCAGGGATGGCTCTTGCCCTGTCTCCAATTGGGATCTAGGGCAGATTTCTTCCTGTCCTTTGGAAGCTATCTAGACATTAATTAGTACATTCAAAGGTTATCACTGTAATTGTATCACCATGTTCACGTTCCTGACCTATCAGCAGCCAGTTCTTTCCCCACAATGAACAGGGCCATTAGGACATATTAACATGTCTAAGAATTGGCAGGGCTGTATTGTTGGTGGTGGTCCCATCTATTGTTGACCTTGCAGTGTAGTCTATCACTATTGATATCATCACTCAAGTGTCACTCCCTGTTTCATAGTATATAGGGATTAGATTCCATAAACTTGACTTGGTTTTTGGCTTTTCCGAAATGCACTCTTGACCCAGCCTGATTTATTTCTTCCTGATCCCACTGTGGTCCACCTATCATCAGGATTGCGAGGTAAGTGTGCAGGTCACCGAACCCTGCATGGTGCCTCTTGAGATCTTTTGCTTTCATGGAGAAATGTCGACAGGCCAAATCTTGTGCGGGTCTCAAGGAAGTAGACACAGCTGCAGCGAGTGTGTTTACAGCAGGCTAGAGATACCATCTGGCCAAACTCTCCCACCTTCAGGCTCTCACATTCTTCTGCCCCTTCTTCCACGATGCCCTCTGAGCCCTGGGTTGCTGAGCGACTTGCTTGTCCTGTTTAGTGCCGAGCACAATCGCTTATTCTCTGCACTTTAGTCAGTTGTGATTTTCTGGACCAATTGCCTTTCATGCAAGTATCTTTTTGAGATCTGTAGATCCTTTTGGACGCACACTTAGCACTGAGCTCACAGGATCATACGATAACGCCACTTTCGATATTTTGAGGAATCACCATATTGTTCTTCATAGAGGTCAGACCATTTTACGTTCCCACCCACAGGAGTTTCTCCACATCCTTCCCCATTTGCTTTTGTACAATTAATTTTTTAATTCTGGTTTTAGAAATCATACTGATAAGAATTATTACTGACATATGGATTGTAAAGTAGGTAAGTAATGCTTATATAAATTTACCTAAATAGAAACTATAAATGTAAAAATTATATTTTATGAATAAAATTATGTGTGTAGATATTAAGATGGAAACTAAAGAAAATCTCGTAAAGAGTGTATTGAGTGTAATACACCCAATATATGTTGTATTCTTGTTACATGTAGGATAAAGGGGTATGTTTCATTTTAATAATAAATAAAAGTTATAAAAATGTTCTATGTTTGTGCTAACAATTAAACCACTCCATAATCACAAATTAAAGAGCAAACATGTCACATGGTCTGTGTTTATCTTGATCTATCTGAACCCTTTCAAAAACCCAGGGGTCGTTGTCTACATTGCGCTGTCAGTTTGAGATCAGCTATGCATGTGTCTTTATCTGCCTTCTGTTTGTGGTTTGACTTTCTGCAACATTTTTTTTCCCCACAGAGAATTTAATGAGTATTTTTTTTAATCAGGTGGAGATGAGCTTTGGTGAGCAGTGGCTGTCCGTACCGTCCAACTAGACGTGGTTGTCGTAGATGATCCGTTCATTGATGGTCATACTTGACCTCGGGCAGTGGCTGTACTCCTCGTGAGACGCTCCTGCCTGTCCTTGGCGCAGGAAAGGAGGCTTTGGGCTTGGCATCTAGTAGCCACCCGGGATGGTCCCCACAGAGCCAGCCCAGCATCTTTTCACGAAGTGAATGGTGAGAGGCGGCTCTTTTCTGGCCAAGGGTTCAGCTCCTGGTGTAGTGAAAATAATGGTTGAGAGTCTGGGTTTAGTGTCTAAAACAAAACTGAGTTCAACTCTCGGCTCTTTGTAAGCGCCTCCCTCCCTCCGGGTGTCTGCTCGTCATCCCGCTGGCTGTTGTGTGTCTGGTCATGGCAGGTAGAAGCCCCTGAACAGTGATGTCTGCCCCCCCCCCGTGGAGCCAACCAGTCCTCCTGGATACTGCTGGGCCTTCTGGTGACTATGTGGTGACTAGACCTCTATCATCTGAGGCTTCTCCTACCCCGTCTTTCTTAGTGCTTGCTGTAGATACTGTAAGACAGTATCCAGACGCAAACAACTTAAGGAGAAAAGAAGATTTATTTGACTCACGGTTCCAGAGGGGACATGGTCTACCGTGGTGGGAATCTCATAGTGGGGGGCAGGCTCGCTCTGGTACTACAGCCACCAGGAAGGCAGAGACAGCAAGCAACCCGAGAGGAAGCAGGGCCAAGCCCCAGACCTCCAGGCCTGTCCTGTGACACACCTTCATCCAGTCGCCTTCTCAATCGTCAACACTGGCTATGGATTTAAATATGAGAGCTCTTGGGGTACGATGCACATGTAGACCGTGGTCTCTCTGTTTTTCCCTTACACCCCAACATATGCACACATGTCCCTCACCCTTTGACTGTGCTTATAGACACAAACATGTTTTTATTCTATTTGTTACGTATATCACAGCATGATATACGGCTGTGTTTGCTGAGGTATTTTTCATGTGGATTTAAATTTATATTTTCCTTGGTTGATTTATTGTGCATATACATTCTGTCATTTATCCACTCGTTCAGAACATCACAGAATATCTTCCCTAGCCATATCTATGTCCATGCACCTGAAACTTTGGAAACTTCTAGATCTTCTTTCTTGGTGTGTACTAATAGGTCCTAAGCCATCTCTCCTAACATGCCCAAATAATGCCTTTTGCACTCCATCCCTTATATTAGATTTGGTTGTGGTGTAACTAATTGCCTTGCTTGCTCTGTAGTTAATTACTCCGAGTGCCACCAAGCATTACACATGGGCTACCTCACATGGTTTCTTAGCTGGACTTCTGCTCAGGGTCTTTCCTGCTGCCAGTCAACAGAGAGGCCGCAATGGAGGTCGCCTCAAGACTTAACTGGGGAAAGGGAATCCTGTTCCCAGCTGACTCTACAGCTGTGGGTGAGCGATGGTGTCCACCATGGCTCCATTGGCTGCCCTGGCCGTCGTCACAGAGGCGTGATCCCAGAGCGGGTGAGGAGGAAGTAACGGTCTCCTTTCTAACCAGCCTGGGAAGTCTCACGCCGCCACTTCTGTAACACGCCGTCGGTAACACAGGCTGGTTGCATTTAAGGATGTTGTAGCTACTTTTCTGTTTGAGTTGTGCGACGACACTCACACACAGGAAGAGAAGGGGGAGGTTTACTTGGCTTAAAGCTCCAAAGGGGAGATAGCAGACACTGGAAGATCCTCGGTCACCATGGCAACAGAGCAAGCAAGAACAAGCAGGAAGGAAGCAGGGCTTCGGCCACCAATGCTCGCGGCCCACCCCCTATGACATATCACCCCCTAGCAAAATTCTACTTAAGTCACCACAGCCTCCCCAAACATTAATATCAGCTAAGATGCAAACACATGAGCCTTTGGGGGACAACGTGCATTCAAAGCATAACCGATGTGAACACTCAAGTGGGGGTTATGGGGGACATTTGAGGAGCACCTTCATGCCATCTTGGCTCAGGTGGAACCAGTTCAGATGCAGCACTGAGCACCTTGCAGCTCTTCCTTTCCATCCTAGCTTTTGATGGCCAACAGCTAGCTAAGGACCAAAGTGCAGGTAGATAAGGGGTCTCAGGGCATAAACCTAATGGTTGAAGACCATGAAGGCTAGATGGAGCTATTTTCTAAGAATAGCGTAGAAATGAGGCATGAAAGGACATCCTCAGAATTTATTGAGTCTGAGAAGGGAAGAAAAGGAAAGAGGATGAAGAAGAAACAGAGTAGCTCGCCCACCTTTTCTAAGAAAGCACACTGCCCCCTTCACGTGCGTAGACGTCAGGATTGCAGCCGCGGCTGCGGCCAGCAGGGGGCAGGCTTCTGCGAGCCGGAGCCTGCAGTTAACCTCAGCATAAAAGCAAAATCCAGAATCATCACGTTTGTTTCAGAGTTGAAAGGAACCTGAAAAGTCCCCCACCAGGACTTCTTATTGTACCAACGATGAAGCCTGAAGCTCAGAGAAACTTTCCTAGGTTCTCTCCACCCGTGAGCGGCACAGTTGGAATTCCAAACCCAGGCTTCTGTGAAATCAAACTCTTCTCTTTTGAGTAGCGAAGTTTGCAGTATAGTCCGGCCGTTTGACTTATCCACATAACCAAACCTGTTCTCGACAAATGGAGATTAGTCCTACTTCATTACTTGGTAATTTTGAGCAGAAGGAGAGTTTTATTATTTTAACCTAAGAGTGTAGAAACATAAACTTAGAGATGACATTCTTATGAATATAGTTCTAATAAAATGAATTGCTAAAATTAAATTTATAAAGTTAACATAATTTAAAAACTTGCATTTATTTACTAATTTAATGTGTGTGTGTGTGTGTGTGTGTGTGTGTGTGTGTGTGTGCATTATTGGAGGATGATTTTTGGGTATTGATTATTTCCTTCTGTCATGTAGATTCCAGGGACCAAACTCAGTCAGGCCTGATGGAGAGGGTCTTTACGCCTTGCGCCCTCTAGCCTGCCCCATAAATAAAAGTCTAAACAGTGCTTAGTAGAGAGATAAATGGGTGTGAAGGATAACCTTTTACCCCCTCCCCTGCCCCGGCACCAGGCTGCTGTTTACCACCTAGGTCTAATAATCACTTTTCTGGGCCTAGATGCCCGTGACAGGGTGGCGAATCCATTTCCCTGCTGTTTTGTTCTCTGTAAACCATGGCGAGCTTCCTTTGTGGAGCGAGGCAGCTTAGTATCATTTGCTGTCATTTGTCACAGCGATTTCTTCACGAGTTACTCTCACTGCTTTTCTCCTTAGCTGATGCTTCTTGCCTAATATATTGAAACACAAATGCAATCGTGGCCAAAGAAATCTGGAGAGATAGTTGGTCATAGAGTGCTCACCTGGGACACATGCTTTCTTTCTTTCTTTTTTAAATTTGGGAGGTGTGTGTGTGTGCATTGTGTCCCTGAAGAGCACCAAGGATGACTTAGGGAATCATCCTGATTGCTTTTACCTCCTATTTGCTTCACTCTGGGATTTCCCAGGCTCCACCCACCAGGGCTGGAAGTGCCTTTTCCACCTGGCGTTTCTTATGTGGGACCTGGGATCTGAACTCAGGACCTCCTGCTAACGAGGCAGAGTCTTAACCCTTGAGTCATCTCGCCAGCTCACAAAGATATGCTTATAGTAATATAAATCTCAAAATGAACACACACACACACACACAACACACACACTCTTAAAGCACATTCGTAAGCCCTTGAGCGTCCTCAGGCTGCGTTAGGAGGGCCTCTTGTAGCGGTTTGCTTCTAGTACTGCTTGTATGTTTTAGATGCAATGCTGTGTGCTGTCTGAGTAAGAACCGTCTTCATCCAAACGGAACAAAAGGGCCATTAATATTTGCTCAATTGTAGATGACAATGTCTTAATTGAAGAGCAAATGAATAAATGCGCAGGGAGCACAGGCTTATATTTATTTGCTTTGTCTCGAGTCACCCACATCAGAGGGAGGTACGCCTTGTAGAAAGTGGCAGAGTGGGGCAGAAGGCTGGGTCCCCTTGGTAGCCAATTATAAGCACTGACCTTGACCTTGTGGTGACCCAGTCCCGCTGCGAAGCTGAATACAAGTAAGATTTGACTAAACTCAGACTTGCTTCCTGGTCTGCACTTTGGGCACAGCGAGCCACAGGTCACTAATAGTGCCTTCTGGACTAATCACATTCTCCTGCCTGAACAGTTTGGTCTCCATCTATTCTAGACATAATTATAATTTAAAAAAATTTTTGTGCATGTATGTATGTGTGTGTCAGAGGGCACTGTATATGTGCTTGTGAAGGTCCAAGAGTGACTTTGGGAATCGTCGCGTATTGCTTCTACCTCCTTTTTGCTTCAATCTGGGGTTTCTCAGGCTCTGCCTACCAGGGCCGGAACTGCAGGCCAGGGCCATTTCTGCTTAGTGTTTTTACATGGATACGGGATCTGAACTCAGGACCTCCTGCTAATGAGGCAGAGCCTTAACTCCTGAGCCATCTCTTCAGCCCTATTTGGACATAAAAACAGCCTGTGGGTCACCGATGCTGTGCTCAGCTGCAGCATTGATAACGGCATCACGGCGCAATGTAGTCGAAACATCCGATGAGAAACCTTATGCAAAGACCTTTTCTTTTTTGCTACTCATTGTTAGTAATTTTTTTCTCCCATATTTTATTTTTTTCCTAATCATACAAGCTCAATGGGTATCCTGTCCTCCCTCCCACTCCCTCCGTCATCCCCCATTGCACTCTCTCTCTTTGTCCCTTCCTTTCACCCCCTTTCCTCCCTCCCCCTCTTGGTGCTTCCTGCATCCCCCCTCCCATCTCCTGGAGCATCCATTTAAGTGGGCACCGAACCTCTTTTGAGGCTCCCCATTAGCATGGACACTCTATTATGACTGTTTAATCCCTTGCCTCTAAGGATCCTTCTGCCTGAAGCTTTCTCCCCTGTGATCCCTGCTAGACTTTGGGGGGTCGTTGACATGTCAGCCATTGTGTAGATCAGGCAAAGTCCAATCCTGGTTGCTCAGCCCCGATGTTGCAGTTTGCCCGCATGGTTGACAAATCACCATCAAAAGGCTTAAGGGACCAAGGGGTTTATTTTCTTATGATAGTCTGGTTACAGTCTGTAGTCCAGCTTGACGGGAGAGCACGCACCAACACCAGGGCCGAGGGAACTGGCCACACCATCTCTACGTAATGGCTGAGAGAGGGACGATCCTTACTTGCCAGACCAGCATGTCTGGCCAAGTGTACACAAGGATGTCGACTCAACCAGCTCTTTGTATTTTATTCCAGGGTCTAGTCCCACCCACCATGGGCTAAGCCTTCCCCATCAGCCAGACAATTTCCTGCAGGTTTGCTCTGGGCTTAACTCAACCATAATTCTTACAAATGTGCTCAGAGTTCAAACCCTCAACTGTCAAGTTGACACCTGTGCCTAACTATGACACCTGGCGTGTGGAGCGTCTTGCATATGGTTGGTCCTCCCATCTTTAGGCTCTTACAATCTTGCTGCACCTCTTCCTCGAGGTTCCCTGAGCTTTGAGATAGGGGCAGATTTGGCTGGTCTGGTTCCAAGTGACTAACTAGGGTTCTGAATTATGGTTTGTTGTTTTCAGTTTTGCTGCCTTCACCGCCCTTGGCTACATCCCGATTGGTATCAAAGGTCACCTCTTAATCAAAGATAGGTCGAGGTTCGTATTCCAGCTCCATTTGTTAAAGAAAAGAATCTCGTGTCGTTTGTTGTCCATTTTGCTCTTCCTGCACTGCACAAGGCTGCGTCCCGTCTGGGCGCTGAGATACAATACAGAAACTGTTGAAGAGAGGCCTCTATGTAAGAGAAGCTTGAAGGGGAGGGAGGATGAGGTGGGGCACACAAGTGGGTGGGGTCAACATCATCTGCCTGTCAACTCATCACTAATCCCCTCTCCCATGACAGGGAACAATGACCAGTGCTTCAAACCAATCCAAACACCAGTGATTAGGAAAGAGACTGTGGATTGGATCAGATATTTTGCTAATTATGTCTTTCTTGATGGTGGCCTTATTTCTCTATTGAATTTTGTTCCTTTGTCTTCCTTCTCTTTGGATCTTCTTTGCCCTACTTTCCTATTTTGAATGCTTCGTGGGTGTAAGAGTAATAAAAAGATTTTTCTGGGCTGGAGAGATGGCTCAGGGGTTAAGACTCTGTCTCACAAGCAGAAGGTCCTGAGTTCAGATCCTAGGTTCCATGTAAAAACACCAGGCAGAACTGACAGTGGCCTGTATTTCTGGCCCTGGTAGACAGAGCCTGGGAAATCCCAGAGCAAAGCAAGAAGGAGGTAGAAACAATTCAGGATGATTCCTGGAGCTATCCTTGGTCCTCCACAGGGACACACAGTGCCCTCTGATACACACATACACATGCACACACACACACCACATAAAAACATTTTTCCTGGATTGTGTCATTTTGAGGGCTTGGGATTAGGTTCCACTTAGAAGGGAGAACATGCGACCGGTAACCCTAGAATGATCGCCTGGAACGAGGCCCACCAAATTGCTCCCCATGCGGAGGCTCAGGGACCTTTGCAGAAGAGGGGGCATAAGACTGTAAGAGCCTAAAGATGGAGAGTTCCGTTGCTGGACAGGTCGCTCCACTCAAGGCACGGCAGCCGCAGCCAGGAATTCATGGCAGCGGGACTTGAACTCATCAGACCTGCACAGCAGTGGACATGTCAGCAGCCCCCGGGGACTGAGCGGATCTCAGGAGAAACAAGTAGGATTCTTAGGGGCGAGGGGTCAGACAGAGGCAGGGGAGTTACCCACAGCAGCGGGCTGCCCAAGGAAGGGGCTCTCTGTCTGCCACAGGCCTGAACCCCCAGGAGAACGGAGGATACAGAGGGAACCCCAGGACTCATAGGACCAAAGGACAGGAGAGCAGGAGGGAGTAGACGGGGCCCATGTAAGGAGGGGATAGGAGGGAGGTGGAATGCGATGGGAGTGGGAAGGGAGGGAGGGAGAAGGGGAGGGGGGACGAGGGAGGCAAGAAGCGTGTATATAAAAATGTTCATTTAATAAATTAAAAAAAAAAAACTCATCCACCTTTAGACTTATCTATAGAGTTACTTTTCCCAGGCGCTATCTGGATCCGATCCAAATAGAGACTCAGACATTCCTAGGGCCCTTGGCCCATTTGAGGACTTGGATTAAGTTGTTGCTTTGCCTTGTGGTACAATGACCAGCTGCAGTGACAGCCCCTTTCTGCAGTTTTAGCCCCCTAACTTGGATCAAAAATATTCAATGGAAGTTTCCAGAAACATCCCTGAGTCTTACATAACTTTTATTGCAGTATAATATTGCAATTGTTCCATTTTATTATTCACTGCTAATCTCTTATTGGGCAATTTATAAGTTAATCTTTGCATGCATAGGCGAACACATGGCAAAGTTAGGGTTCAGGATGGTCCAAGCTTCCAGGCATCCTTGGGTCTGGGGATGCCTCCCTTTTGGATAAGGGACTACTCCGATTTTATGACAACTCAGGCCCTCTTCAGAGTCTTTATGGATGTCCTGCAGTTGATAAGAGCCCGCAGGCTCAGGCACTGACAGGGTCCTGACTCAGCCTGGGCTAGTTTTCCTAGTGAATTTCGCAAAGGAAACACAGGAACAGAAGGAGAAAAGGAAAATTCAGGTGCATCTCTCTTATCACCCTGCAAGCGGACAGCTGCGGCTCAGGGAGAGCCGGCTAGGAAAGCTGGTGGACCGCTTTGGAGGGGGAATGGGAGTCTGGGTACGGAGACCTCATGCCTGGGAGCTGGGCTGGGAAACCACCGATTGTCCCTTCGACAGGTGACCAGGGCATCGCTACTTCTGGATAGGCCCACACTTTGCTCTGTGTGTGTGGGGCCTTTATGGGGAAAAGGTTCTCTTTGGGAAGATGATTGGCATTGGCTCAGCTGAACAGTCTCTGAAAGCCAAGGCCTGAAGCTGGAGAGAGAGAGAGAGAGAGAGAGAGAGAGAGAGAGAGAGAGAGAGAGAGAGAGAGAGAGAAAGGAAAGAAAGAGAAAAGAAAGAGAAAAGAAAGAGAAAGAGAAGAGAGAAAGAAGAGAGGAGAGAAAGAGAGAAAACAGAAGAGAGAAGAGAGAAGAGAGGAGAGAGAAGAAGAGATAGGAAAGAGAGAGAAAAGAGAGAGAAAGAGAGAGAAGAAAGAGAAGAAAGAGGAGAGAAGAGAGAGAGAGGAAAGAGCAAGTGAGTGAGAGAAAGGAGAGAGGAAAGAGTGAGCCAGAGAGAACGAGAGAGAGAGGCAAGAGAGAGCGAGAGCGAGCACACAGGTGGGCATGGGGTCACCTGGGCTAACGAGGAACCGGTCCCGTGGACAAGTCGCTGCGATGACCTGTCCCTTCTGCTTTCTCTGCTCCTTCGCCTCCACATTTCTCTGCTCCACGCCTCACAAGCCGTGAATGGAGTTAGTCAGAACTGCCGATTGCCGAAGGCTGTGATCAAGATATAACAGCCCCCCAGGACGGGAGCGCCCCCCAGGACGGAAGCGCTCCCCAGCAGACGCCAAGCAGGCCGAGGGAGCCCCGCGTGCAGCCCTTGGCCAACTGTGTTCTCAGCCAGCCCAGGGCGCAGAACCCGCAGCCACTGTCAGCCGCTAGCGAGCGACTTTCCTGCGTGGAGCTGGAGGAACGGACAGGAGAGAGCAGACGGAGATGTCCACGCACGGCTCCTGGGTCCACATACAGCTCCCCGGTCCACGCATGGCTCCCCGATCCATTCAGGGCTCTCGGTCCACGCACAGCTTCTTGGTCCACGCAGGGCTCCCCGGTCCACGCAGGGCTCCCCGGTCCACGCAGGGCTCTCGGTCCACGGATGGCTCCCCGTGCCACGCACGGCTCCTTGGTCCACGCACGGCTCCCGGTCCACGCACGGCTCCCGGTCCCAGCACAGATTGAGTCTCTTGAGGTCAGAGCTCATTTGTCCACGGGACCGGTGACTCATTCAACTATCACTTATTTTCTGTCGCGCGCTAAGTCACCTGTGGTACCACGGCCACATCATACGAAACCCCGAGGTTTCCTGGAACTTGTATTTTACTTGAGACCGCACATGGCTGGCTTAACCTGTGATGTGGCTGGAGCTGGATGAGTCAACAGATGTTGAAAAGAACAGGAATCAGCAACGCTGAGGTGGATGTGGGAAATGTCATTTAAAAATATTTCATGTATTTATTTATTTGCATGTGCGCAGGTGGTGATGTGTACGTATGTGGTGGGGTCTGTGCGTGTGTGAGGGTGTATGTAGAAGAGGGCACTGGGTGTGGCTGCCAAGGCTCTAGAGTGACTTCAGGAATGGTCCTGGGTTGCTCTACCTTCTTATTGCTTTGCCCTGGGCTTTCCTAGGTTCTGCCTTCCAGGGCGGGAAGTGCAGGCCGCAGTCATTTCTGCTTGGCGAGATTCCAGCGGAGGTCCTTCTGCTTTGGAGCCATCTCTCCAGCCAGAAGTGTCGTTTTAAGTAGGCACGTCTCTCAGGACCAGAAGTGGCACAGTATTTGTGGACGACTTTCCGCGCTGGGGAACTCCAGACCTCAGGGAAGGAGCCTCTTACCTTATGGGGACGTTGTTTTCTTACAGATTTCTGTCACAGGGATCTTTGGTTCTAGCACAGCAGGCTGGGCCAGGTTCCCAATGCCCCCATCCCTGGAGCATCCTTTAGTGTGCATGTCAAACTTCCTTCTGGGTCCTCCTCTCTGATGAGGTGTAAGGACTCAGTAGCATTGCTTAGAGCCCTTTCTTGTGTTCCCCTTTAGTATAGGAACACTATTGTGGCTGTTAATCCCTTGCTTCTAAGGATTCTAGTGCCTGTGATCCATGCTAGACTTTGGGGAGGTCAATGATATGTCAGTCATTGCGCAGATCATGCAAAGTCCTATTATGGTTACTTCAGTCCTAACTTGTGTGGAGTATCTTGCATATCATTGCTCCTCCCATCTTTAGGCTCTTACAATCTTTTTTCTTTTTTTTTTTAAATTTTTTTATTATTATTATTTATTCAACTGTGCGCGTGTGCGTGTGTGCGTGTGTGTGTGTGTGTGTGTGTGTGTGCGTGTGTGTGTGTAGAACCACGGACGTATTCAAGAACCACCATGGACGCCTCCACCTCCTTCTGCCCCGGGATTCACAGGCTCCGCCCTACCAGGACCAGAAGCGCAGGCCGCCCCCACTTCTGCCTGGCGTCTATACGTGGGATCTGGGATCCGAACTCAGGACCTTCCACCTGCAAGGCAGAGGCTTAACCCCTGAGCCACCTCTCCAGCCCCAGGCTCTTACAATCTTACCGCCCCCTCTTCCGCAAATTTCTCTCAGTTTTAGGATGAGGAGAGATTAGGCTGGCCTGGTTCCTGGTGATTAATGTAGGGTCTCTGATGTTCTGAATTATATATATATATATTTTTTTTCAGTTTTGCTGTTCCTGCACCACTCTTGGCTCCATTCTGATGGGTATTGGATGTCACGTCCTAGCCAGAGTAGGTGACAAAGAGTAGATTCAAAGGTAGATGGAATAATAGTAGGTCACCATGATGGGGGGGTGTCAGTCTCCCATTTGCAGGATGGTTACCATCCATCTGCCAGTCTCTATGTCCTCCCTGACTGGTAAGATCAAACCCCTTCAGTTGCAAGTGACCAGGAAGGAAAGTCTGTGAACTTAATCAGATGTCTCATTGCTTACTTGCAGTCCTTGATGGTGGCCTATTTTCTCTGCTGTAGCATGATCCCCTCTCTCCTTGTTTCTGGCAGGGCCCTCCTTCCCCTTCCCTTCTGTTTATAATCTTTGTAATTACTATAGATATTACAGAGATTTATCTTTGAGTGTGTCACTAAGTGGGTTTGGTACTAGGATCCACCTATTAGGGAGTACATACGGCGCTTAATTTTCTGTGTCTGGGATACTTCACTCAATATAATTTTTTCTTATTCCATCCATTTCCCAGCAAACTTCATTAATTCATCTTTTTTGATGGCTGAGTAGTATTCCATTGTATAAATGTACCACATTTTCCTTATCCACTCATCAACTGTTGGGCATTTGGGTTGGTTCCATGACTTTGCTATTGTAAACAGTGCTGCTATGAACATGGTCGTGCTTGTGCCATTAAGGTGAATTTTTGCTGTATGGAGGATTATTCCCAAAAGTGGTATAGCAGGGTCATATGCCATTTCAATCTTTAACGTTTTTAAGAATCTCCAGACGGCTCGCCAGAGTTGTATGAGCCTGCAGTCCCACCAGCAATGTAGGAGAGTTCCCCTCTCTCCACATCCTCTCCAGCATTTGGTGTTGTTTGTACTGTGGATTTTTGCCATCCTGACCGGGGTGAGACGATATCTCAGGGAGGTGTTGATTTGCATTTCCCTGATGGATAGCCGGTATTTGTAATTTAACCCAGAGCTGAGCACAGCACCCAGCTGAGAGTGTAACTTGGGCCCGTGTGAGGTTCCAGGGGAATGTTGGGAATGTGACACAGGAAGAAGTTTCGGGGAGCTTGGGGACACTGCTGATACTGTGCTCATCCCCACCCCTCTTGGCATTGTGTGAGCATTTGGCACACAGATTCTCTGCCATTCAAAGATTCACCACGACCCCATCTTTTGTGGTACTTTTGGGTTCCCAACACCCTCTTCTCAGCCAGGCGTTAGGCTTTCTGTTCTCTGCAGCTGTAGCTCTTTCATTGAGTGTGTCAATCTTAACTGCAGATACACGCTGCTGATAACAGATGTCACAATGCCCTGAATGCCAATGTTCCCACATTCTTGCCTTGGAGAAGAGTGGTATCTTCCAAACTCTTAGAGGAGCAAGGAAAAAAAATTCCTCACCCTGCCACGTTTGCGTACTCATTAAATGCTGGAACTGCTAATCTTCCTTTATTTTTTATTTTTCAGTGTGTGTGTGTGTCCCTGTGGAGGGCCAAAGGTGACTTCGGGAATCATCCTGGATTGCTTCTCCCTTCTTCTTGCTTCACTCTGGGATTTCTCAGGCTCCACCCACCAGGAGCAGGAATTGTAAGCCATCACCATTTCTGCTTGGAGAGTTTTATACGTGGGACCTGGGATCTGAACCCGGGACTTTCTGCTTGTGAGGCAGAGTCTTTTTTTTTTTTTTTTTAAATATTTGTTTATTTAGTGTGTGTGTGTGTGTGTGTGTGTGTGTGTGTGTGTGTGTGTGTGTGTCCCTGTGGAGGACCAAGGGTGACTTTGGGAATCATCCTGGATTGCTTCTACCTCCTTTCTGCTTTGCTTTGGGATTTCCCAGGCTCTGCATTCCAGGGCCAGAACTGCAGACTGTGGCCATCTCTGCCTGGTCTTTTTACGTGGGGTCTGGGATCTGAACTCAGGATCTCCTACTTTCAAGGCAGAGTCTTAACCCCTGAGCCATCTCTCCAGCCCCTTATCTTCCTTCTAAATGACTCCTGAACTCTGTAGAGCATGTTTTCTTTTAAAATTTATTAGCATGACATGAGTTATCATTGTTCTTTCTCTCAGAAATGTCAGGTTTCTGAGTTAGTAGTGTGAGCTTCCTAATAGAACAGCGTGTCTCATGAGAGTTGTATAGCTCTGTGATTGGATTAAACAAACGTTCGTTAGCACATCCAGGTAGCTACAGAGGCACTGAAAACACTTAAAACCTTTAACACAGGGACATTCCACATACAGTGTTTTAAAGAAAACTAGAAAGGGAAATTGAGTTTCATCCCGTCCCTTCCTGGTATTAGTTATTTTCAGGAGTCAATTTGACAACTGAAAACTGAGCCTTTGGGGCCACACACAGAGAATTATTTAGCTGAGGAAAGTCTATGAGCAGGTCTATAGGAGATTATATAATTGATGTGGGAAGACCAAGCCCGAATGGGTCTGGGGTGAAACCATCCTTGGGAAGGTGGAGAAGATGGAGAGAGAACGGTTGATTTCATCAGGCTCTCAAGCTAGAAGATAGGCTTCAGTCCTCGTGTCTTTCTTAGCTCTTCCTGTGGATATAGTTCAGCCAGTTCTCTTAACTCTGAAATAAGTCTCTTGCCATAATTAACTGTAACTGGAAACTATGAGCATAAATAAACATTTCCTTGTTCCTATAAATTATTTGCTGCAAGTATTCATATAGCAACAATATGAAATGAACACACTCCCTCACCCTTCCCTCCTGTAAAACAGCAGACAGTGATGTGGAGTATTTCCAGGCATGAGAATCCAGAATGAATTCAGTCTTCTCACAGCTTCTAGATCTGTGCAGTGTTCAGGGAGCAGGGTCACCGTGGATGCTTGTGTAGATCCCTGGACATGGCAGGGACTTCTCTACTGAGAAGGATGACAGCCATTTCTAATTTTCCAGTTGTCACCATTAGATACAGGTGCCGACTGACAATTGAAGGTTCAAGCTCTGGTTATATTTGTAGAGGGTTAGTCGTTGAGCCAAGCCACGAGTAAGCCCGCAAGAGATTGCCTCATTCATGGGGACCCAACCCGAGGGGGATGGGACTAGTCCCGGAGCAGGTGTAGCAGTTCGCCTGCATGGTTGCTGATAAAATCACCATCAAGAAACAAGGGAACAAGGAGTTTATTCTCTTATGATAGCTGGTTACAGTTCCTTGTCCACTTTGTAGGGGAGCTCACGCCATCACCAAAGGGCTGAGGGAACTGACCACACCATCTTCACATAGTGGCTGAGAGAAGGACAGTCCTTACTTGCCAGACCAATCTGTCTGGACAAATGTACACAAGGGTTCTCCTTTCTCAAACAGTTCCATCCATTTTATTCACGTGCCTAGGGACTAATCCCACCCACTACTGGCTGGGCCTTCCCCATCCACTATAGTTTCCTGCAGGTTTGCTCTGGACTTGACTTAACTACCAATTCTCTACAAATGTGTAGAGCTCGAACCCTCAGTCATCAAGTTGACACCCTTGTCTAACTAGGACAGCAGGTGAAAAATATGGAATGAGCCAGTTAAAGAAGTTGGCATTCTTCATATACGTGGCCAGACACGCTGGTCAGGGAAGTAAAGATTGTCCCTGTCTCAGCAATAGATAAGATGTGACCAGTTCCTTCGGCCTTTGGTGTTGGTATGAGCTCTTCTGCCAAGCTGACTAAGAGATGTGGCCCGACAGTCCTAAGAGAGAATAAAGCCCCTTGTTCCCTCCACAAGCCATTTGGTTGTAAATTTATCAGCAGCACCAGTCTTCCCCTCCCCCCAATAGCGAGAGACAAAGAATGGGCAGAAAAGCGAATGCTTGAGTGCGTGTATTTATATTCTTGATCTCAATAGAGCCACGTGTTTAGTTAGGGCGATGTCAATGTCTACTTCTCTTCTCTTCGGAGGGTGACCTTTGAGAGACTTGGAAAGTGTCCCACTGCGCACAATTAAGAGGGAGCTCAATTAATAAACCACCATTCAGAACACTACACTGGCCCTGTGTGGGAAGGGGGTGCTGTGTGAATAGAGCAGCTATCCCCAGCTGGCCAATGACAATCTACTGATTGATGTCAAACCCCAACTCCCCGTGCGTCATCCTCATCTCCGATGTACGCCATCGCCTGCCTTGAGATCCCCTTCCCCCTCCCTTCTTCCTTTCCTTCTTCTCTTTCCCTCCCACCCTTCTTCTATTCTTGCCTCTCCTCAGCAAAACGCAGATCTTCACGAAAGATATTTGAGACCTTTGCCAAGGCTTAAGATCCAATGGAGATATTTGAGTCTGTCAGCTTCTTCATAAGACCGAAGTCAAGTTTCCATAAAGGGTCATTTAGGAACTTGCATCGGCTGATGCTCAGATACATGAACCCAGAAGGTTCTGGCAGCAGATCTGAAGACACGTAGAAAGGCAGAATATGCAGGCACATTGCTCAGGGGGCACACAAGACATTGTCTCAGCTCATGTTTTAAAAATGATAAAAATAAAAATATTCATAGACACCAATATGGGCTGAGGAGGGGCCTCAGAACAGAAATTTGGATCCCCAGATCTGATATAAAGTGACAGGTGGGTGTGGTGGTCTGCCTGTGAGCCCCGCTCTGGAAGGCAGGGGTCCCCACAGCAAAGCTGGCTAACCACACCAGCCCCACGGGTGGGCTTCTGAGTTGAGTCAGAGACTCCGTCTCAAAACGAATGGAGTGGGAAGCAATTTAGGATGGTTCCTGACATCATTTTCACACATCTGCACCTGTATGCGATGTGCACATATGTGAGCATAGATATACCTGCATACACATGCACAAGAAAATGGAAAAAGAAAATGTCTACACAGATGCATGGTACAGCCTGAATCATGGGCTCCGTGTTTTTGAATTTTGGTCAGAACCATCCTTCTGCGCTTTTCTAAAATGGCAATGTGTGTACTCAGGAGCCAGGCCAGCGAATGCCGATTGGGAGAGTGAGGAAAGGAAGGTGAAAATTGATCAGTCATTATTCACACATTTCTCCCTTCCTCTCATGATGTCATTTTTGTTCTTGAATTTTAATGAGGGTGCATTTATTTAAAAAATGTTGTAGGAATCTGTCCATATATAACTTGTAACATGAAAAACCACGGGCAGGTACATTCTATTTCCTTTTGGGTCAGTATGCCTGCCCTAGAACAAGTAAAAGCCATTCCTAGGACCTCAGACCTCAGGCACACATGCACATTGCTGGAGAAGATTCTCATTTGCACACAGCTCAGACCTTTTGAGACTGTCCTAAGCGTTTGGAGCATCAGCATCCAGAGACGAGGGAATCATGTATTACCTGCAGCCGAGCTCCAGCCAAACATATATTTTCCAGATGGGTTGGGTCTGGTCTGAGGTCTCTGCTTGTGGTGCTAGTACAGATCGGACAGTAATGGGGCAAGCGATTCCTGGGCAGAGCAGTTCCGGGATGTTTCCCTTCCTTCTCAGGACTGCACCACAGGAGGGTCTGGGAGAGCATGTGGTGCAGGGGGCTGGTGGGAGGTGACTGCAGTGCATGGGAGTGTATAAAGGCAACAGAAGCAAACATTGTGATGGAAACAGTGCCAGGCACCACAGCTACCCAGACGTCTCTGCATTTCCCAAGTGGCTTGGACCCAGGTGAACAGTTGGAGTGCTTCAGAGGACGGCAGCAGAGAACATAAAACCAACAGGAAAAAGGATCTGATTCAGAGCTGGCAAAAGCCTGATGAAGGTATAACTGAGGAAGGTTACTAGTTAAACCACTTTATAGCTATACATTGTGTGTAGTGTTCTGAAATATATATATATATGTGTGTGTATATATGTATGTATACATGCATATATACACATATGCTTATATATATGGATATATACATGTATGCTTATATACACTTATATACATACATGCTTATACACACACACACACAATCACAAAAAAAGCTTGTTGAAATTGAGTCTGAAATGAATGTTACATAATCCACTCATATTATTTTGGGTCTTCTTAGTGGCCCTATTTGCTGTATTGACTGATTCATTTGTTCAGATGTTTCAGCCACTTGCTTGGTTACTAGATGTGTAAGGACTCGATGACATAGAGCCTTCATCAAAGAAGCACACAGACAGTCTTTTAAGAAATCAACGATGCAGCAATATTAGCTGGAGGGCTTCATGGAAACATAGCTAATGAGCTCCGTTTTGGGCTGACTTGTGGCCTCCACAAAAGTTGAAATTCTAAATCCTGGAACCTTAAGTCGTGACCTTATTTGGAAGTGGAATTGTTTCTAGTCTAGCTCCTTTTCCTGTCTCTGTGATAAACACCCAAAGGGAGCTCAAGGGTTAAAGGGAGTGTCTACTTGACACACCCGTCATTAACTAAGATCAGCTAAGACCACCTGAAGAGATTATCTGGATCAATACAAAGATCAACCATAGATCTAATTGGAGCCTCCCTAGATTTCATTGGCACTTTCCAGTAGTTGACCAGATAAAAACAACCACAGGGGCTGGAGAGGTGGCTCAGAGGTTAAGCCTCTGCCTTGCAAGCAGAAGGTCCTGAGTTCGGATCCCAGATCCCACGTATAGACGCCGGGCGGAAGCGGTCGGATCCCAGATCCCATGTATAGACGCCGGGCGGAAGCGGGGCGGCCTGCGTTTCTGGTCCTGGTAGGGCGGAGCCTGTGAATCCCGGGGCAGAAGGAGGTGGAGGCGTCCATGGTGGTTCCCGAATTCGTCAGTGGTTCTACACACACACAGATACACAGACACACACACGCGCACGCACATACATACGTACACATGCACAATTGAATAAATAATAATAAAAAAAACCTTTAAAAAAACATAGAACAGAAGATGGGGAACAAGAGAGACTCTCCGGGAATCCTCCAGCTTTCAGCCATATGGATGGGTGTGACGTAGCCTGTCTCCAGCTTTGGCCAGCCAGCCATGCCGCTTCTGCCATGAAAGACTGTATCTCCCCTCTGGAACCCTGATGTGAATAAATTTCCTTTTCTCCCTTAAGTTACAGCAATAGTCAAGAGTAACCATTACGAAGGGTCTCTTTCAGCTCACAGTACAAGGTTAAGGCTCCTCCATGCAGGAGAAATCACAGAGGCAGGGATTTGAAGCAGATAGTCACATCGACTCCACCACAGCCTTGTCTGCTGCAACCATGGCTGTATTAGTATGTATTGACTCTGGAGAAACACTTCTCAGGGTGCAGCTGTTTTCAAGGAATCAGGGTATCCGGCTTAGATTTCATTCCTTTAAATGAATTTGGATAGTTAAAAGATTGATAGATAGATAGATAGATAGATAGATGATAGATAGATAGATGACAGATCAATAGGTAGATGATAGATAGATAGATGGATAGATAGATAGATGATAGATAGATGACAGATAGATCAATAGGTAGATGATAGATAGATAGATAGATAGATAGATAGATAGATAGATAGATAGATGACACATGCATGTCAGGGTGCTTGGATTGGGATCAGACAACAGCTCTTAGAAGTTGATTCCTTCTTCTACCATGTGAGCTTCTGGGGATTGAACTCAGGTTTCTGGGTTTGCGAGCAAGTGCCTTACTCCCTGAGCCATCTTGGCATCCCAGGAGGTGTCTCTTGAATGGTACTGATCTCCCTGATAATTATAGCACCACTCTAAATAATCTCTCAGTTTTAAATTTCCTCTGCCAAACACACTAGCCCATCATCTCTGAATTCAACTTCACTTATGTGCGCAAGACATATGCATAGTGAAGCCAGATTCTGGTAAATATCACTGGCACATAATATCACCACATAATGCCACATAAACTCACTTGGCATAATAGTCCTGCCACAGTTCCCAGTAGAGGTCGACCTTGCTCTCCTCTGACACCTCATGATCTAATGTCCATGTTTGAAGACTCTTGTCTTTCAAACGCCTTCCAAAATGGCCCATTAAGTTCTGATTCAACTGTTCAGTGGCTTTCCTAACCCAAGTTGTGATCTCATCCACATTCCTCCCATAAAACAGTTCAAAAGTCCTAAAAGCCACGGAGTTAAGTTTATCACAACAATGACCACACCAATTTCTGTCTTAGCGCCTTTTCCTATAGATGTGATAAAATACCCTAACAAAAGCAATTCAGAGGCAAAAGGGTTTATTTCAGTTCACAACTCAACATTATAGTCTGTCATGGTTTGAAATGTGTCCCTCGCAGTCTCATGTGTTTAAGAAGTTCAGGGCACCTTTGAGAGGTGGCGCCTTGTTGGAGGAAGGTGGTCACAAAGGGTGGGCCTTGAGGTGGGTTACCTCCAGGAGAAGTCTGTCTTTGCAGCAAACAGTCTTGTAGGTTTCAGCCTCCCAGATGGGTTTGACTTAGCCTGACTCCAGCTTCAGCCACCAGCTATGTCGCCTCCGCCACGAAGACTGTTTCTCCCCTCTGGAACCATAAGCTGAATACATCTTCCTTTCTCCCTTAAGTTGCTTGACTCTGGGTGCTCTTTCACAGCAACAGTTAAGAGTAACTGTTACATTGTCTATCATTATGGAGAAGTCAGAGTGGCAGGGTCTTCAGACAGTCATGCTATGTCCACCGTAAAGAAGTAGGTAGCAATTGATGAAATGCATGTGCTCAGCTCCTAGGGAAGGACATCACACGCTATAAGCAAGTATTTCTATCTCAATGAAACTGATCAAGATAATCGCCCCCACAAGGATGCCCAGAGACAACTCTAGATTTTTACCAAGTTGTCACTGAAATTCATCATCATGATCTCACCTGTTTCAGTTACTCTTCTGCTTGTTATGATAAAATTCTCTGACCAAGCAACGTAAGGGAAAAAGAGCTCATTTGTAGGGTCCACCACCCACGGCGTGGCATGTCTCCATCCACTCACACACTCATTCACACCATTGCGCAGCCTGCTGCGATGACGAAGAAAGGTAGGTCCTGACGTCCCCACCGCCGCCTCAATTCCCCAGAGTCTCGGCCACGGGATGGGGGAGTTTGTCAAAGCAAAATCTCCATTTATTGGGGGTAACAAAACAGCTTATATAGACAAATAGACCTCAAGGCGCCAAACGGGCAGCCAATGGTGTCAAAGGTCAACACATCCTTCAGGCTCCACAGGTCAAGGTCAATGTCAATTCAGTAAGGAAGGCAGGTCAATACCTGGAAGCCAGTTAGGACTCTCTGTAAAGTGATCAGGGTTATGCCCAGGACACTAGCTCTCAGCGCCATCTTTAGTCCCATGTGCTTGGCCATGCCCTGGGGCAAATCCTGGGCAGACCCAACACTCATTATGTTGGCTTACAGATCCAGAGAACAGAGCACGCATCATGACAGGGGATACGTGGTAGCAGGAGCAGAGGAGGGCTGTTATGAGAGAGAGAGAGAGAGAGAGAGAGAGAGAGACAGAGAGAGAGAGACAGAGACAGAGAGAGAGACAGAGACAGAGACGCACACACCGCAAAGATGCGGATTGGGGGTATGTGTCTACAAATGATGTGACCATGCAGATTGCTAGGTGGGACCACCAGAAGCTAGGTGGGACACACAGCAGCCCCTCTCTCACAGCCCATGGACGGGCCCCTCCTGCCCACACTCGGATCTCGGGCTTCTGGCCTCCAGATCTGCGAGACCAAAGCGTTCTGTAATTTAAGCCTGCCAGTTTGTGGCGCTCTTCCACGCAGCCCTGGGAAACAAACACAGGTTCCCCCAGCTTCAAAAAAGAGACCTGATGACAGCCTCCTGGTCGAGGCGACTGCTGGCCTAAGTAAAAATTAGACAGACCCTGCACCCCAGACAGTGAGTTTTCCTGGGAGCCGAGGCCAAGGGTTACTTGTCGAGGTAAAGTGGGAACACGTAAGTGCTTTGGCACAATAATCTTGGGCACGAGTGTTGACAGCAAGGTGTTGGGGGTGAACAGCAGTGGAGCAGTGAGCTAGCCCTGGTGGGGACTTCCAGCAAGTCTTGCTGCCGGGGACTGTGGGATCCCAGGTCTCCTCTTCCTCCGATGAAGGAAGAAAGTATCCAAAGGACCTCCATGGGCGTGGGATGGGAGCTGACTTGCCTAAACTCACATGTGCCAATATGCCTAGGCAAAGACGCTGGGACGTGGGCAGAGGAAAGCCAGTGGGTGGAAGAGCAGCCCAGACTCTGGTAAGAGGAGAGAAGTCAGCCGCAGAGGGAAATGGCGGAGTCAGCTGTGTCCCGAGCCCTGGACATGAAAGCACGAGACAGAGAACACAGCCTGCAAACACACCAGAGCGGGAAGAGGGTGTGGTGGGCATTGAGGCCAGAGGGCGCCTTGAGCCAAGGCCGGAGGCTCATTCTCCACAGGAGGGAAGAATTCCAGGGGCCATACTTGCAAGATGCCCAGCAGGCAGACAGGCAGAAAGCAGGCGGCCACAGCTCATTTGGATGACCTGCTGCAGTGCTGTGGAGATAAGCTGGCCACCACCAGCAGGGTACAAAGAGCAACCCGAGAGCCCAGGAATCCACGTCCATCCCAGCCAGGGAGAAATACTCACAGTTATACTATCTGTAACTTTTATTTATCTGTTCTTTTTTTACTTTCATTGTTTTTTTCTCCTACATTTTATGTTTTTCCTAATCATACAAGCTCAATAAGTGCCCCGTCCTCTCCCTTCTGCCTCCTCTCCCCAGTTCATTGTTTTGGTTTTCTGTTTTCTCTCACTCAGTTGGGTTTGGCTGTTTGTCTCCCTCTCACTGATTCACTCTGTTGTGCTTTATTATTTCTAAGACCTTCATCTCACAAACTTTTTCTCTCATTCCTACTTCCATTCCTTACACCCACCTCTTTTGATCTCTTAGTTATCAAGACTTTTAACAATCTTTTAAATTTAAATTAATAGTTTATCTACTAGTATAGTATATCTTTGGTTTCCTAACCTTGTTAAGGATTAAGGAACAGTTGCTTTATCTGCAAAATAATGTGTTTATTATCATTACTCTTGTTATTGCTGTTTGCTTCTCCCTATTCATGGTACTGGGAATTATAAGGTTGAGAAAAGATTGTGCACTAAGAAGACTCACAAAATAAAACAAAAAAATGAGATAAGGAAAAAAATCTGAAAGATATATTCATCTTAATAGATGGACAAAAATTACAACACAGAGCCACAGAAATGTGAAGATAAAAATTAACATCTTGAAAAGCTCGCAACTCCTTGATAACCATACCAACAGAATGAAACAATTAAATGCCAGATAAACAATTAAAAAACCTATTAAAATGACCAGCAATTCAAAGAAAATTCAAATGAGCAGATGAAAAAAAGCAAAGGATTAAATTCAGTCCCAAGATAAGTCAACAGCATGTATGAGAAAGTCAGCCATGTATATAAAGAACTTAACAACATAAAGGGGGAAAAAAAACAGCAAGAGATTGAAATCCTGTGATAAGAAACCCTACGCAGATATTTTGGGAAACAGAATTAATAAGCCAAATAACAAACACTGGGAAGCATGGCCCATGCATAGACTCAAGCAAAAGAAGGCACGTTGGGGATGAAAGAAAAGTAGAAGGAACGTATGCTCGGCTAAGCAATAAAGGAAAGAAATAAGCGTGGTTAGAACTTGCAAGAACCCTGGGATAGTCTCAGGAAACCAACCTAAGAATCCAAAGGAAGAAAGGAGGAGCTGAGACAAGTACCAAGGATGCAGTAAAGTTGTCCAGTGATGTCATGGCAGGAGAGTCTCCACATCTGGAGAAAGATTTGGGTGTCAAAAGTCCAAGAGATGCTTCGAAGCAGAAACACACATGGCCAGAAGAGGGTCATAGCCCAAACAGACGGCAGTGAGGATGTTAAGTGACAGCAAAGCCACCATCAGAAACTGCAGGAGACTGTGGTCAGCTTACTTTCTCAGGCATCCCAGAAGGACATCAGAGGTGAAGGACATCAGAGGTGACGGACATCAGAGGTGACGGACATCAGAGGTGACGGGAACCCCAGCAGAACTTGAGGTTTTTCAAGCCCCGAGGGCAACTAACATTAGTGGATAAATCACCTTCAAAGGAAAGCTCTAACTAGAACTATTTATGACCCTACAAAAGTTACATAAGGGAATTCTACGGAGCCATAGAGGGGAGGAAAATAGTCATAAAATAACAGCCCGGGGAAGAATGAGTCTCAAGAGAGGAAGAGATAAATAAAAGGAGAAAGAGTCGGCCATGTCCAGCTCGGCAAAGCACCAACCCCCTGAGATGATGACACAGGGACAAACAAAAGAACAAGCGGGATTGGAACCCACCAGACAGAGAGCCAGGAAAACTCCAGAATCAGCAAATCAGCTCAACAAGCTCAACAGAGCCTTAAACGGCAATTCCCCAGTGAAAAGGTGCCAACTAGTGGACTGGATCAAAACACAAAATCCAATTGTGTGCAAGAGACACATTTCACTTGCACGGACACACGCGGACCGAAGTTGAAGGATGGAGAACCGTACCATGTGAGTGGCTTACGTCACTCAGGCGGGAGGGGCCGCTCTTCTTCCTGCAAAGGAGTCAGTTCTCTAGAGGATCAGAACTGATAGGATGGATATATATATATATATATATATATATATATATATATATATATATATATTTTACCAGATTAACATAGAGGGTAAAATCTAAGTAGTCCAGCGGGAGTGGCCTGCAGTTACTCCACTGAGGAACTGAATACCTCAGAAGTCCCAGTCTGGCGCTGAAGGCCAAAGGATTCCAGAGTCCCTGAAACTCAGTCACACTGGAGGCTGGATAGACTGAACTCTGACGTCAGCGAAGAATGGTAACAGCAGAGAAAAATGAGCTTGCCAACACAGGGAGGGAGGAAGAAAGGGGGAGGGAGGAAGAAAGGGGGAGGGAGGAAGAGGGAAGGAGAGAGAGAATGAGGGGGAGGGAGAGAGGGGGAGGGGGGAGAGATGCTCTTGCAGTTCTTTTTATCTGCTCCACCACTGGAAAGCACCACCCACCATGGGCGGGGTCTTCCACATCAATTAGACCATCTCCTGCAGGCGTGCTCATGGACTCGCCTTAACTATCAGTTCTTCACAGCTAGACCCAAAGCTCAGCCTGCAGCTGTCACGTTGATACCTACATGTCCACCCATCGCAGAAGTCAAGCCTGAATTAGTCAGGCGAGACAAGGGAGGCTGCCACACGTCCACAAGGGGACACTCAGTCAAGAAAAGATAATTTTTATAAATAATGTATTGGTCCCATGTGGCTTCACCTAATTTTGGAAAACAAACACTACATGACACGAAGGGATGTGACTTCAGTGTCACACTGTCAGCAAGAGATGGGTTACCCGGAGCAGAGCAAACACAGCAAAGGAACTTCAGTCTTTTTTATTATATTTATTTATTTTTCCCCAATCATACAAGCTTAATAGGTACCCCATTCCCCTCCCTCCCTCCACCCCTCTCCAGGCCCCCTTGCAGCCCTCCCCCCTTTTTCCCTTCCTTTCTCCCTCCCTTTTCCCAGTGTCTCTCCCTCCCCACTCCCATTCCTTGGAGCATCCTTTTGTGTGAATGCCAAACTTCCCTCTGAGCCCCCCACTCTGGTGATGTGTAAGGACTCATTGGCATAGCTCAGAGCCCTTGGGTTCCCCTTTGGTGTGGGAACACTCTTATGACTGTTAATCCCTTGCCTTTAAGGATCCCAGTGCCTGTGATCCATGCTAGATTTTGGGGGGTTGTTGACATATCAGTCATTTTGCAGATCAAGCAAAATTATTATGGCTACTGCAGCCCTAACTTGTGTGGAGTATCTTGCATATCATCGCTCCTCCCCACGTTTAGGCTCTTACAATCTTGCCGCCCCCTCTTCCGCAAGTTTCCCTGAACTTTAGGATGGGGATAGATTTGGCTGGTCTGGTTCCAGGTGATTAATGCAGGGTCTCTGGTGTTCTGGATCATTGTTTTGTTGTTGTTTTCAGTTTTGCTGTTCCTGCACCATTTCTCCATCCTGATGGGTATTGGAGGTCACCTCCTAACCAAAGACGAAAGACTGACCCCCCCCCTTCTCCCACTGTAGTCTCTACTCCTATTCCATGTACCTTTGAATCTCCTCTTATAGTAAGAAACTTTGGCCTTAAGCTGTGTTGCACATCAAAAGGATTTAATAGGCATCTCGACTATTCCACCCAGCAGACAATCCCTTCGTGCAATGGCTCCACCTAGTCATTCTTTTAATGGCCATGTAGCACGACCAGTACAGCCACCAACTGTAGCTTCTGGGCCCATGCCTTGCCGCAGTGTGCTCTGCGCAGGCAGCTCTGTGGTTGCTCTGAGAGCTGCGATCCCAGCAGGGTCTTGGTAGCTCTTGTGGTCACGCATAAGCGGGAGATCTCTCCTTTCCCATCTCTCTGCAGTCTATTTTTAGTTGTCAGGCTTTGGCAAGAGTGACTCCATTTTGATTCTATCAACTTTCACACTACGGAACTGTATTTTACAGATTGGTAGGGTTACATTTTAGTGTTGACTTGATGGTTGCAGAGTGTTTGGGACACAGATGTGGAGCTTTGATGATTGGAGCAGACCCCTGAATGAGCCTGCAGGGACTTGATTAATTGGAGTGGAAAACCCAGTCCACAGTGGGTGGAACTTTCCTGTGGTGGACTGGATAACAGGAAGTGCGAGGAGGAGGGACTTGCTCTTCCCTTACACTGTGTAGACTTGCCGTTGACTTCTTTGAGCATCATGGCCTTCTTCATTGCTGTCGCCGCTGCCTTCATCCTTGGCTGACTTGGAGTTCCATCGTTTCTACCTGCTGTTGTTCTTGTTGCCTTTGGAGCCTGGTCTCTAGGCCTTGATGCTGTTCGCTGTTCATCGCTGACGATGGAGCCCAGCGTCTTTAAACCTCCAGCTTTGTGAGACATTCTGGTCAAGAACAAATCAGCTACAGGAAGCTACTTTGAAGGACACTATTTTTATTGTGAGTTAACTTAATAAAGTTATACATACATCTCTCTCTCTCTCTCTCTCTCTCTCTGTGTATATACACACATATATATGTTGCATTCTAGAAATTCTGTTCTTTAGAGAACCCTGACTAATACACAGATCACATAGTCAGTTGCCAGGTGGGTGTCAAAATGGGGAGGTGGAATGGGCAGAAGACTGAAGAGGAGATGTGATTGGTAAATGAAGCATCTGGTGAGGCTTGAGCCAAGGTATGAAGCAGGGAGGAAAGGCAGATCTACCGTGAGCACTGGGCTCAGGGGTACCCACCACCACATGGAGACAAACGGGAGAGGACAAACCCCGGTGGGCAGCTGACCTCATGCCAATCTCCCATCCCCAGACACAGCTGAGCTCACAGTGGGACCAGGGCCGGTGCTGGCAGAGACAGGCTGCTGCTCAGTCATAAAGAAGCACCAGGTTTCTGGATGGCTTGGGTTCTGATCTTGGGCCCTTGGAGGTGTCTCTCTGCGCCGCCTGCCCTTACTCTCCCTTCATGGAAAGTGATTTCCTCTCCTGGCTCATTACACCCAAGCTCTTAGAAGATGCTAATTAGAGAGAGTATTTAAATATAATCCAAGACCAGAGTCACATCCTGGACTTCTTGTGCATTTGACTTTCCTGACAATACCGGTAACCAGAAGATTTTTCCCCCCAGTCACTATATTCTGTAAAATTCTGTAAAGATTTCCTGGTTTCTCCACGCTGTTCCCACAAGATTCGATGTGCATTTGTTTGAAACTTTCCATCTCCGGCCAACATTTCCAAGGACTCTTGTGAAGAAAGATGCTGCTCTGGGGATGGAGAGCCAGGAACACACACAAATTATTCTGTCTAATTAAGAAGATGTTGGTTTTAAGGTCAACCTCCTGTTACATAATCCTCAAAAGCGCTAGTGCTTCTGGACCAGAAGTCAGTTACTGTT
Source organism: Typhlomys cinereus (assembly GCA_023101885.1). Lineage (NCBI taxonomy): Eukaryota > Metazoa > Chordata > Mammalia > Rodentia > Platacanthomyidae > Typhlomys > Typhlomys cinereus. The sequence goes on from JALPQD010000030.1 coordinate 9,504,259, forward strand.
CCCTAGAGCATCTTTATATTGAAGACTATCTGTAATTCACAGCAAAATATCATAGCTGGGTGACACATAAATGAAATGTCTGCTACTTTCATATAATTGATTTGAAAATCATATTTATGATGTGCATCTTCAAGAATTCTGGTCTTGAGTGCTCTGCATTAGAAAAATTGGTTTATGATCCAGGTGGTCTTCTTAATTGGGTTTGTTTGGAAAGATATCTATGTGTGTATGTATATGTGCATATGTGTGTATATATGTATATGATCATATGTATATATAGGTATGATGTATATGTATATTAGAAATGTCCGAATAATTAAAATTCAAAACACAATTGAGAAGAACTAAACAATCCATAAAATACCTTATTAGGCTGGGAGCAATGACTCAGGGTTAAGACTCTGCCTCAAAAGCAGAAGGTCCTGAATTTGAATCCCAGATCCCATGTAAAAATGTCACGCAGAAATAGCAGCGGCCTATACTTTTGACTCTGGAAAGCAGAGCCTGGAAAATCCCAGAGTGAAGCAAAAAGGAGGTAGAATGTTCAAGATGATGGCCAGGGTCATCCTTGATCCTCAAAAGGAACACACACACACACACACCCCAAAATAAATAAGGAAAAAATAAAAAAATACATTACTAAAAATATTTGATTGTCCTTTGTTGTAGGAGGAACGGACCAGGCAGGCCTGTATTAAGGTCTCTGATCAACCGTCACTTACAATACCACCTGGGGAGCATGCCACTCAGGGACGATCTGTATGGGCCGCATGCGCGAATGCAACTTCCCCAAGCTACACCTGCTGCCGCGCCTGGTGCCAATGTCAAACTACCTGGCTGAGAGGACCAATCCAGTCAGGATGACTCAGCAAAAGTTCAAAAGGGTATATAAGCAGCCGTATATTTACAATAAACGAGCCTGCAAACTGCGAGCCTGAGAGCCTGCTTTGGCACTCGCCTGACTTCCGGGGTCTATGCCGTTGACTCCGTGCCAGCTTATCCCCCCCCCTCAAGGGTCTCCGTGGGCCTCCAAGACTGCTACACTTTGTACTGAATTTGTTTTCATGTTTTAAAAAATTTTAATCTGAATTATTGTAAGTTATGATCATGACAGAATGTGCCGGCCAATTGAGATTCCAAATAAACCTTTGAAGTGACAGAGAACCATCACTGGGGTCCTGTTCTCAGAGCTGCAAAGGCCGTCCTGGTACTACCACTAACAACCTAGCACCGTAACGAAACAATACCATGTGTATTTTGAATGCATATTTCACACCATAACCAACAATACCATGTGTGTTTGGAACGCACATTTCATAGCATAACCAACAATACCACATGCATTCTGAAGGCACATTTCACACC
>JALPQD010000030.1:9510623-9557768 GCA_023101885.1 Typhlomys cinereus
AAAATTTCAATGTATCTATTTATTGCATAGGGTACATGGTACCTAAAGAAATTTTAATTCATCACACATATATACTGTATGATGAGCATATAACCCTAACCCCTACTTACCTTTTTTTTTTTAAGATAGAAAACTTTTAAAAATTCTTTTGGAGTTTCACACTACAGTTTGCACACCTTAATCCCCAATCCCATTTCTGCTCCTTTTCCCATTGCAACCCCTCTTCTTCTGTACCGTCTTCCTCCTAGCTTCATGGCTTTTGCATGTGTGGACCACTGAGCTTCATGTGGGTTGCCTGGGCCGCCCAGGGTCACAACCATGAGTCGGCGACCTGCACTTCCAGGAGACCTGCACAGGCTTCATCGTGAAGGGGAAAGATCTCAAGAGATCCCTCCTTGCCTCCCTCACAGGCAGGTTGAGGGTCACTGCTGATGGGGGGGGGGAATTTTATGCCCACTGATATATAACCCTGAACTTTTTGTTTATTTGCTGTGACTTTACCATGTAGTCCGCGTCAGCATCGAACTTGCCGTGCCTCTGTCTCAGCTTCCTACATGCTGAAATTCCAGGTCTGTGTCCACATGCCTGCCTCTGGTAGTGTCCTTTGAAAGAGAGCCAAGTGGCCCTCTTCCGAGCTGTCACTGTCCTCCTAACACTGTCTAGTTCTCTAGTTCTCCAACGCCAGCCACTTGCCGGGCAGGTCACCTCGTCCCAAGCTGTCCCCGTGTGCAGCTCCGGCTCCAACAGGTTCAAGGATCTATTTTTCAGGCCTCTTTCCACTTCCAGCGCCAGGGACTTGATTGTGGCACTAGGGATTCAGGGAGGCCCTAGCCCGGGCCCCTGAATCCGGCTACCGACAAGCCTGAACAGTACAGACATACCCCGGACAGGTCCCAATAGAGGAGCCATGCAGGGGGAGGAGGGATGAACGACCAATGGGAAGCGGCCAGCTAACCTGCCCCTGCAAGGGACACCTAGTAAACTGTTAAATGATTGGTGGCTCTTCCCCCTGCCCCCAGTAGAGAGATGGCAACACCTGATTGGACCCCTGACCCAAACACTTCCTTAAATAAATTGAGTTTGTAGCAACTGGTTCACTGCCTGCTTCTTACCTGGCTCCCAGGGTCTGTGGTGACTCCGCGGCTCGCCCCCTCGCCTCAAGCCTCGAGGCTCCCGCCGACTTCCCCCGGCTGGCCTGGGGGGGGGATTCGGCAACACTTTATATTTATTTTGGTGATGGAAAAGTTTGGAGCAAAAGCAGCTAGCGCTGGGCTGCGGGAGATGGGAAGGGAGAGATGGAAGGAGCAGATGGCCTGGAGGTGCTGGCGGGTTTTCTGGAATGAGTGTAGCTTGTGTGTGCTGGCTAGATGTGTAGGTGTCAATTCCACAACTGAAGGCTGAACTCGGAGCACTTTTGTGGAGAAGTAGGAGCGAAGGCTAGCCCTGACCAAGCCTGCGGGAGATGCTCTGTCTGATGTGGGAAGACCCCGCCCAGAGTGGGCGGGACTGGTCCCTGGGCAGGTGGGTGAGGTGCAGGAAGCTGGTTCAGTCCACTGGCATTCGTCAGCAAGCTTGGGCAGTCTGGCAATCCAGGTTTGCCCTTCTTTCGGTAACCCTGTGGTTACAGTGTGGTCCGTTCCACAGTTTCCCAGTTGTTGGTATGAGCTCTCCTGCCAAGCTGGATTAAAAACTGTAACCAAGAATCCCAAGAAAAAATAAAACCCCCTTATTTCTCCAAGCTCTTCGGTTGTGAATTTATGGGACACACAGAGGCAAGCCGCCCCACTCTGGAAGCCTGAGGTTGGGGCCTGTAGCAGTTTGCGTGAATGGTCGCTGATAAATCACCATCAAACAGCTTTGGGAACGAGAGGCCTATTCTCTTAGGATAGTCTGGTTACAGTTCCTTGTCCAACTTTGCAGGAGAGCTCACCAGGGCTGAGGGAACCGGCCACACCATCGCTACATAACGGCTGAGAAAGGGACGATCCTTACTTGCCAGACCAGCATTTCTGGTCAAGTGAACAGAAGGATGCCAACTCCCTCAACCAGCTCTCTGTTTTTTATTCCAAGGCCTAGTCCCACCCACCATGGGCTGGGCCTTCCCCATCAGCCAGACAATCTCCTGCAGGTTTGCTGTGGGCTTAACTCAACCACTAATTCTTTACAAATGTGATCAGAGCTCAAACCCTCAACTGTCAAGTTGACACCTGTGCCCGACTGTGACAGGCCGAACCATGACCTGCTGTTCGTGTTCTGGAGGCCAGGCCAGGTGGGCCCCAACTGCCTGCAGCCACAGCACAGGGGTCGCCTGCGCGTTCCTTTCGCATCCCGAATCTCTGGTGTAGCACAGACCTACTTTGCTGGACTTACTCAGAGCCCCAACTGCAAACAAGGATGGAAGCGCTTGCGATGTTCCATCCATGCCTTAGCTAATCCTCTCGTCACAACCTCAAGGGAGGAAGGATTTGCTTTCTTTCCAAGCTCCAGAGGCTATGGTCCATCACGGTGGAAAGGCACGGCGTTGAGTGCCTTTGTTGTGCTAGGTGCATGTGCAGGTTAACATGCATCCTAGTGGCCCAGGAAGCAGAGAGGGGCGGGGGCTGGCTGGCATCCTTAAGGCCTGTCCAGCAGGGACCCCACTTCCTTGAGCTCAGACCCACCTCCTAAAGTTCCACAATCATTTAAAATAGTTTCGCCAATGTGTGTGTGTGTGTGTGTGTGTGTGTGTGTGTGTGTGTGTGTAAGTGCTCCAATACCCAATGTTCTGTCTGCAAACCTCGGGAGCACATCCAACTACTGCTCCCCGCTGAGCTTGCCTCTAAATTTCAGGGTCTGCCAGGTTCCCAAGGCGTTGAATGGAAGACATGGAAACACTTCTAAGCAGGGGATCTACTTTCGCAGCGACAATGCAGACATCGCAGCCTTCTCTGTTTCTTTACAGTGGCTGGCTAGACTGCCATAAGAAAATGACGCACATGTGTGTCTCTGACAACACGAATGTGTTTCAATAGCCACGGAGGCTGAAAGCCAAGGGCCAGAGGTCACTGGGAGAGGACTGATGGGTCTTTCTAAGGACTGCCAGGGAGGGGCCGATCTAGGCTTTTCTCTTGGGTTCACCCATGGCTATCTTCTTCTTGAATCTTCTCATTGTCCTTCCTCTGTGTGTCTTGTCTTGCTATTCAAATTTCTCCTTGTAGAAAGAAGTCTTATTGGATTAGGGCCCATACCCATGACCTTGTATTAGCCAATGACATTTGAAATGATCTCATTTCCAAGCAAGGCCACATTCATATTGGGGGTTAGGAGTTCATATGAACTTGGGGTGTGGGAAACAAGTCAAACAGCTTCTTAAAAATAGTTCTGTTTCCGTTGTTCCTTTTGTGTACACCAGAAGAAAGCCAAACTCTGGTTATAAAAGCCAACACGCCTGATTGTGTGTTGTATAAGCCATATTGTAAACTCAAGGGACTGAATTCCTGGGCACTGGCCTTTTGTCTTGATCCGTGGATTTGATGCAATCTTGATTTATTTGTGAGTTAGTGGGGTTATTGCAGAACTCTAAAAAGTCCCAAATGTCTTTGTCCATGAATGCTGCAGAGATAAGATATGCTACATGCGTTTATAGTGGAATCTAGCTAAATTCTACGGTTGATGGCAAGAAACTTTGGTGTGCTGTTTCTTTCACAGGGAGATTGGTCTGAAAAAAAGGGAAAAAACTACTCAGCTCTCTGTTCAGGCCTCATTAGTGGGAATCTCACGAGGGGTAACTGTAGTTTGGATGAACCACTAAAATTTTTTTCTCTGTGAAATGGAGGTTTTCTCTGAACTTTAAACGCAGATTAAAAGTGGGGTTTTCTGGCTTGGCTTGTTGACTTCAGGGTTATCTGTCATTCTTTGCAACACTCCAATTCTGAGAGCAGATGCCCGGACATATTGCTTTGTGGCCACCGCTGACCGCACCTCAGGTCCTGCGACTGAAGTCATTTTGAAAAGATCCGTCCCATAATGAATATCTAAAGTCACGGTTACGATGCCACGGGATTAAGGTCACCCATTTGTGTCTTTTTTCTAGAAAGGGTGGCTGGCTGCAGGAATTCCATTCCATCAAGCTAGTCCCAGGAGAGAATAAATATCTGAGATACAATCAAAGGGAATCCAAGAATAGCAAGGGGCCTGGTAACATCCGGGAAGTGTGGGGGGGTGAAGAGAGGGGATGTGACACAGTGACCTGGACGTAGACCCCCTCTTGGCTTCAGGGCTGCTTGCTGGACAGGCTTGATTGCAGTCTTCATTACTGCCCCTGCTCAGTGAGTTTCGCATACAAAACACTTTCAAATATGTGGTCCTGTCTCCTTTGTGGCTTGGAAACACTGGGGCTTCATAAGAAAAAGGGATCTGGTAGCATCTCCTGTACGGGGCTGGCGAGACAGGCTTCCTGTATTCTGATTCATGCGCCACTTGTGTGTATTTTGTGTTTAATTGTGAAATTTGGACTAGGGAGATGGCTCAATGGCTAAAGCCCTTGCCTAGCAAGCAAGGACCCGAGTTCAAATTCCATGTAAAATGCTATGTAGGTGAGCTGGCCCTGCCTGTCATTGTAGCCCTGGAAGGCAGAGCTGGGAATTCCCAGAACAAGCCGGCTGGCCAGAGAAGCCTTAATGACCTGCTTTGGGTTTAATTAGAGACTCAGTCTGGCAACAATAAAGCGAAAAGAAACACTCAAGGATGATTCCCAGTGTCGGCCTTGGGCTTCCACAGACATACACGCTCAAGTGTACTTGTGTGTATTCTTACCCGCGTGCAAACACTCTCGCACACACACACACACACATGTACACACGCATGCACATGCATACCCCCCCATACAAACACCCATACACACATATATGAAAGAAAGGGAAAAATGTGCAATTTGTCATTCAAGCAGAAAGCTGTAGGAAGATGCACACCAGATGATATGTATTCGATATCATCAATTTGTCAACGTCTTCATTTAATCATCGCACATGGTATCGGAGTATTGCATCATTACTTTATTTGCTAACCTGTACAATAAACAAAAAGAAACGAATCTAGAGAAGTCCCACGCGTAGCTTCAAGAATGGCGGGAGCTGAGTGCCAGCTTCTCCCCTCTTGAGCTAAACAGAACGCCGCCCTTGCTCCCAGAAGCGTGCAGAAACCTTACGTGCTCCTCTCTAAGTCAGGCTCTTCTTTCTCTAGAGGTCATGACCTTTATGCTGACCACTGCTTTTCTTTGCAATGTTTATTATGCAAATATGGGTTCCTCAGGATATACTGTTCCTACCAATACAGTATTCCTAACATACGGAATTGCTAATGATAAAAAATTCTTTTTTTTTAAATTTGTGTGTGGGTGCGTGTGTGCGCGGGCTTGTGTGTGTGTGTGTGTGTGTGTGTGTGTGTGTGTGTGTGAGTGTGAGTGTGTATCAGAGGGCACTGTGTGTCCCTGTGGAGGACCAAGGGTAACTTCAGGAGTCATCCTGGATGCCTTCTACCTCCTTTTTGCTTCACTCTGGGATTTCCCAGGCTCTGCCCATCAGGGCTGGAAGTGAAGGCCACCTTGATTTCCATCCGGTGCCCGGTGTTTTACATGGGACCTGGGATCTGAACTCAGGACCTCCTGCTTTCAGGCAGAGTCTTAACTCCTGAGCCATCTCTCCCGCCTAATACAAAATTCTTAATGACACGAGCTTCCTAGCTGTACAGTATTTATTTTGAGAAGCCGAGTGATCATCACACTGCTAGCTATGTAGGAGAAGCCTGTCTTTGCTGCTGGCTGAGGATGCTACAGAGGATGAGCTGAGCTCTGGGTCAGGGTGGGCTCCCCTCACTCCTGGTCCCCAGGAGTCTGCTGGAGAGATCTAGGGGCTCACTGAGTCCCATGATGCTGGGGATGTGAGGTCTGGGACACACAGGGCAGGTAGCAGGGCGAGTCTGGGGAGCAGGTATTGGTGCCTGGCAGAAAAAAAATCCAAAATTTCTACTTCTCAGCTCATGGGGGTGATCTTCACTCGTGAAGAGGATGCCCAAAGTGGACTCCTCCCAGGGGAGTGGGTGGACTCCTCCCAGGGGAGTGGGTGGACTCCTCCCAGGGGAGTGGGTGGACTCCTCCCAGGGGAGTGGGTGGACTCCTCCCAGGGGAGTGGGTGGACTCCTCCCAGGGGAGTGGGTGGACTCTTCCCAGGGGAGTGGGTGGACTCTTCCCAGGGGAGTGGACTCCTCCCAGGGGAGTGGGTGGGCTCCTGCCAGGGGAGTGGGTGGGCTCCTGCCAGGGGAGTGGGTGGGCTCCTCCCAGGGGAGTGGGTGGACTCCACCCAGGATGGATGAGTGGACTCCTCCCAGGGGAGTGAGTGGACTCCTCCCAGGGGAGTGAGTACACTCCTTCCAGGATCAATGAGTGTCCCACTAATATCTAAGTCCTCAGCAAGAATTTTCTTGGCAAAGAGTGTGGGCTTTGGGTTGTGACATCACTTGCATCAGAGTGGGGTTTGGGGGAGGGGACTGCACAGTGCGATATCATGTCAATAGACCCCTTTCTCTCCTAAGCTGCTTGGATCAGAGTATTTTATCACAGCGAGGAAGAGTATCTGGAACCCCTTGGGATTGAAATATGGCTATTCCATGGCTTTGGGCTGAAATCTTTCTGTGCCTGGTTTTCCTTACCTGTAAAAAATAGAAGATACTAATACCTACTTAGTAGAGCTACTTAAAAATAAATTAGCATTTCTAGGCCAAGGTTTACATTTAGTCATACTCCATAGGTGTGTGTGTGTGCATGCGTGTGCGTGCGTGTGTGTGTGTGTGTGGACGTGCATGCGTGCACATGTGCACACAAATGTTTAACTGTCTGCTGAGCTCATTTAGCGCTCTCTGGCCTCAAGGGGAAGAACAGAAGCATCTTGCTGGGGGCCTCTCAGATGGTCTTACTGATGGGCCACACTGCTCTAACCTGGCTACCATGTGACTGGTTCTCATCTGCTCTCAGGGTTCCCAATGCCATCCTCCTGGGGGGATTTCATTTACCTCCATGTTTTTCTTCTTCTTCTTCCATTTTATTGGAATACAGCCTCCAGGAACATGCTAAGAAAGTGGGTGTGGAGGGGTAGGTAAAGATTTCGAGACATTCTATTTGTTTAATTGTGTTTTTCTTTCATATTTAATGGATAAAGTCAGCCCACAGAACCTTATAAATTAGAAATCATTATAATTTTGTTCTGGTAGACTTTTGAAGATATTGCTTCTTTGTCTTTTTGCTTCCTGCGTGACCGTGGAGACCTCTGATGCCATTCGATTCCTGACCCTTGGCATGTGATCTGCTTTTGCAGATTTTTGTCATCTTTTGTTACTTTTGTGTTCTGAAGTTTCTCAGCGTTGTGCCTTCGGTAGATTTATTTTTATCTATTGTTCTGGGAACTTGGTGTGAGTTCCCACAATATGAAAATTCACACTCTTTATTTCTGCACCTTCCTCCTTCCTTCCCTCCCTCCCTTCCTGTCTCTCTTTTTCTCTCCACATTTTTTTTTTTTGAAAGGGTCTGTCTGTGTGTCCCAGGCTGGGCTCAGACTAGCTGTCCCCTGCCCTACCCTCTAGAATGCTTGGATTCCAGGGAATGCCACTGTGACCAGCTGGTATTTTCTTATGATAACTCATTAGTGATTTCCTCTCCATCCCTTTTTTTTCTTTTTCTGAGAAAGTTCTTTCTACTTAAGACTAACTTGTGGATTGGCCTGCCAATTTCCCCTGATTTTCTTTCATGTTTTCCCTGTGTCCTAGGAGCTGCTCAGTCTTATCTGCCGACACTTCATTTAAGTGACATGCTTGTTTCTTTATGACAAAGTTTATTTTTCGAGCAGCCCAGGCTTTCACATGATCCCCTAAGTCCTGTTCTTCTCTGCCTTTGCCCAAACATTACTGCTCAGTAAGACGTTCAGATTTCCCGTGGGCCGATGCATTACGGTAATATTGAAAGTGAGCAAGCTGATTTGGAGAGGCTGTGAGATGCTGACACATTAGCTCTAAATAATTTCTTCCTGTGTTAAAAATCAGGAGACCTGCAGCCGAGGGCAGCAGAAGAGCAGCGAAGTGGACAACAATGGCCAGTCACAATGCAGAGAACCAGCAAGGTTCACCCGGAATCAGGACCCAACCTAATCTCTCCCCGTCTTAAGGCTTTGGGAATTTCGCAGAAAAGGAGGTGATGAGATTGTAAGAACCTAAAGATGGGAAGGTCCACCATTGGACAAGACATTCCACTCAAGGCAGGACTGCTGCATCCAGGAACTCACTGCAGTGAGACTTGATCTTACCTGAAATGACTGACATACCAACGTGTTCCCATAGACTGCAAGGAATTCAAGAGAGATAAGAACACACAGTGGAGGGGCTGGAGAGGTGGCTCAGGGGTTAAGCTTCCGCCTTGCAGGCTGAAGGCCCTGAGTTCGGATCCCAGATCCCACGTATAGACGCCAGGCGGAAGCGGGGGCGGCCTGCGCTTCTGGTCCTGGTAGGGCGGAGCCTGTGAATCCCGGGGCAGAAGGAGGTGGAGGCATCCATGGTGGTTCCTGAATTCGTCCGTGGTTCTACACATACACACACACGCGCACACACAGACACACGCATATGCACACAGTTGAATAAATAATAATAAAAAAAATTTTAAAAAGAACACACAGTGGAAACCTTGGGACTAGAGCTGGATGAGTGAAGGGAAATGCCCTTCTTAGTGGAGACATGAACCCCCCACCCCTAGATAAGTTTGAGAGGGAACTCTGGGGTCCGTAGAAGCTGACAAGCAGGGGGTGGAAGGGATGGAATATGAAGGGAAGGGAGGGTAATGGGAGAGAGATGGGATGGAGGGAAGCAGGGATAAGTACTCGATATGCTTGTAAATAATAAACAAGTGTAGTGAAGTAAACACAAAGGAGAAAGTAAAAAGATAAGGAGAGAATTGGCTCAAAACCATATAAAGCAAGGATAAGTAAATGGTAAATTGGGAAGTTCTCTGGGAAAAGTTAAAAGACACGAACTCTTCAATCATAAGCAGGGTTACTCACGATAATTCACAAAGGGTCACTTTATATGGAATTTGACTTATTTTTCAGATTATGTCCACATGTTTGCTGGTTCTATAGAAGGATAGCATTTTCTAAAGAACTAATTGTAAACTGGGAAAAAAATCAGGAGACTATGGGCTGGAGAGACGGTTCAGGGGTTAAGACTGCCTCGCAAGCAGAAGGTCCTGAGTTTGGATCCGGATCCCAACATAAAAACTCCCAGTGGAAACGTCCTGTACTTTGGGCCTTGGTGGACAGAGCCTGGGAAGCAAAGAAAGCAAAGCAGAGAGGAGGGAGATTGAGCCAGGTTGGCTCCCAAAATCATCATTGGACCTCCACCGGGACACACGATACTCTCTGATACACACACACACACACACACACACACACACACACACACACACACACACACAAAATAAAAAATCAGGAAACTATTCTCCTTCCCTCAAAGGTTCTCAAGTGGCAGAAAGTCTTTATTAGGTTCCACTTACTTCACCCTTGAGACCGTCAAAGACTACGTTACACTAACAGAAGAACAGTTAGTCATTCTATGATTCTGCAACGAGAAGTTCAAGTGACCATTCTTTTAATATTCAAGTCTACTTCCATTTGTTTCTTGAGTCGTGATCTTCCTCCTCATCCTTTGCCTCCTCCTCCTCCTTAAATAGTACCCTATCATTATTTCTCCATGCAAGTTTTCCTTATCTCGCCAAGGAGGCTAAAGTTATTTTAAATTCCCTTTTCTCTCTAAATGGCTTATGGAAATCTCACAGCTAATAATTTTTAGAACCTGGATTCAAACTCAGACAATGACCTCAGAACTTGCCTTTTGCACTGAAATGCCTTCACATTGACAAGTCTGGATTCTGGCCAGGCTTTGGAGCGGATTGAGCACAAATAGCAAATATTTTCCATTCTGAAACTTCACTAAAAACTAAATGAAAAGATTTACAGAAAATGACAAATTAACAAGAGAGAACAAGATAGTTAATACTAGCAACAAAACAGGAAATTGAACTTTTGTGAGAAATTGTTGAGCTAATTCATACAGAAAATTGAACTAACAGTGCTTGACGCACACAAATGCATGATGTTTACTAATACAAGTAACTTTCCCCAGTTTATTTTATGTGTGCTACATATGCTGTAAGAGTTTCCTTGGGCTGGAGAGAGAGTTCAGGGGTTAAGACTCTGCCTCTGAATTTGGATCCCAAGTCCCACATTAAAACACCAGGCAGAAATGGCAGTGGCCTACACTTCTGGTCTTAGTGGGTAGAGCCTAGAAATCCCAGAGTGAAATCACCCTTGGTCCTCCACAGGGACATTCTGTGTGTTCTGATGTGTGAGTGCTCACCCCCCCCAATAAATAAAGTTTAAAAAATAAATTGTTTACTTTAATATGCTTAAACATATTCTTATTTCTGAATTCAGATGTTAAGGAAAAGAAAAACTTATTCTGGTGACATTACAATTTTTGGAACCAATTATTTTCCACTCTGTTGAAAAAAAAATTGTTGCATAGGATATAGAGAAAAGGGAGAATTATTAAAAATGTGGCTATTTCATAAATGAATAGTAGATGACAAGTTAGAACTAAGACCTTATCTTAGTTCAGTTGGAATTCTTCCATCAGAAACTCTATGCTAATGTGAAAAGATCACATAAACTAGTAGTGGAAAGTATAATCTAAAGCCAGAGACTATAAAAACCCTAGTTGAAAGGGTAGGGAACTCCTTGGAGCTGATTGGACTAGGCCAACAGTTCCTAAACAGAAATCCAATAGCACAGTCACTACAACCAACACTCAACAAATGGGATCTTATGAAATTAAAGAGCTGCTGTTCAGATAAAGAGATTGTAAACTGAGGTGACCTCCAATACCAATCAGGATGGAGCCAAGAGTGGTGCAGGAACAGCAAAACTGAAAACAACAAACCCTTATCAGAACACCAGAGACCCTACATTAGTCACCTGGAGCAAGACCAGTCAAATCTCTCCCCATCCTAAAGCTCAGGAAACTTGCGGAAGAGGGAGCGGCAAGATTGTAAGAGTCTAAAGATGGGGAGGACCAATGATATGAAAGATACTCCACACAAGTTAGGGCCACAGTAGCCATAATCGGACTTTACATGACCTGCACAATGACTGACATGTCAATGACCCCCCAAAGTCTATCATGGATCACAGGCACTAGGATCCTTAGAGGCGAGAGATTAATAGTCATAACAGTGTTCCCACACCAAAGGGGAGCACAAGAAAGAGCTCTGGGCAATGCCAATGAGTCCTTACACATCACCAGAGTAGAGGACTCAGAGGGAAGTTTGACATTCACACTAAAGGATGCTCCAAGGAATGGAAGGGGGGAGGGGGAGGCACTGGGAGAAGGGAAGGGAGGGGGTGAAAGGAAAGGGAAAAAGGGGGAGGGTGCAAGATGGACTGGGGAGGGGGGAGGGAGGGAGGGAACAGGGAACCTATTAAGCTTGTATGATTGAGAAAAATGAATAAATATATATAAAAAAGAAAAGAGTAAGATGAGAGAGAACGAGATCAGTGGAGAACTTTTGGAAGCAGGTTCCCCCTTCCTCCATGTCAGCCCCAGGAATTGAACTCAGGTCTCCAGGTTTGCACTGCTACCTGTTGAGCCGTCTTGGTGGCCCCACAGATTAGCACATGCGGGGAAGAGCAGTACAGAAGGAAAGCCAAAATACTGCAACTCTAGGATTCCCAAGTTGTTAGAAATATCTTTGACCTTGGCTGTAATTGTCCATCTTTTTCTCTGGATGCGTCTATAAACTAAGCAGAAAGTGAAGTGCTAGAGTTGTGAAGAAAGGGGTCTCTTTATACCCAATGTCAATGGCGATGAAGTAGCCGCTCTAAAAGCACTTCCCTCCTGCTCCAAGGTCTCCCATGAAAACATCTGAAGTTGGAAGTTCTGAGCAAGAACAGTGGGGTGGAGCCAGGCCACGTGGATAATCGTGGCTAGGTGCGATAACACCCAGGAGAAGGCTTCTCCACTTTCCATTCTCAGAGTGGCAATTGTTTTGGTGGTCTCTGTCAGGGGATGGGTGGACTCGTAGAATCATTTAAGCCGTCCACTTGGCTCACAGGAGTTTCCTGTCTCAGAATTGAGCTTGTTTTAACTGAGGATAGAGTCTACTTGTTTCCTACCTGCTGAAATCATTAGATTCCACATTGAATCCATCTTTGTCATCTCCAGAACAGAGGCCATTGAGCACAACTTCCATCTCTGTGGCCAGCATCCAGTGTGGTACAAGGAGTCTGTGGCGTGCATGTATCCTGCTGTATCCATCAAAGCAGATGCCATGTTTCTGTGGATTTCGGTCTGGGTGTGAATCCCAGAAGATGTACTTCTCTGCTGGAAGAATATTAAAGAAAACTTCATAGATCTTCAAGTCCCTTGAGAAGAAGATTGCAGAGTGGTGACGTGAAGCATCATTAAGCATCATTGGGTGCTTTATCTCATATAATATTTTTATAAAGGCAACATTGAGTGAAATGCATGGTCTACTCTGTCTTCTTTATGTTAGTATTATTTCTCTCCAAACCACAGTGTTTCTTGTAACATATTCTTTACAGTTCTTGATAGTGTCTCATACATGCTAGGTGATGGAGAGCTCCAGGTTGGGAAACTTTCAGTATTCCTGATGGAAATGGTGTGCAGATCGCCCTGTATTCTGGTTCCTTCCATGGCAGGGAACACCTGTGGGAAAGCTGTGCTTGGAACGATGTTCTGGAATGTACTGGGGACTGTTACTAGGGAAATTTTCTTTTTGCTCAGAGATGCATAAGAGCCATAAATATGCTCTGCCACGATTACATCCAGGTTGAGGGTTTACGCTCTGGACACAAGTGTAGAGAATTACTAGTTGAGTTAACCCCAGACTGAACCTGCAGGAAATTGTCTTGGTTGACAGGGCAGACCCAGCCCGGGGCGGGTGGGACTAGACCCTGGGTAGGTGAATAAAATACAGAGAGCTGGTTAAAGAAGTTGGCACTCTCCTGTATACCTGGCCAGACATGCTGGTCTGGCAAGTAAGGATGGTCCATCTCTCAGCTGTTATGTGGAGATGGCTGACCAGTTCCCTCAGCCCTTTGGTGAAGGTGCATCCTCTCGTGCAAATTGGACTAAGACCTGTAACCAGACTATCACAGGAGAGTAAATTCCTTGTTCCCTTAAGCCTTCTGGTAGTAATTTATCAGCATCAATGCAGGTCGTCTGCACACACTTCAAGAAAATCAGTGATCCTGATGAGGGAATCAAGGTCCAAGCCCTATTGGGGAAGGAGATGCGGTGGCGTGTGTCTCCGTCAGAAGGGGAGTCCAGCAAATAGGGGAAAGAGGAAGGGAGGTTGCAGGCAGAACAAGACAACAGAATGGTGGATAGCAATTTAGACTGTTCCAGATATGTGGTCTGTCTGTACTTGCTGTTTATCTTGCATATGGTCCGCATCGGAATTGCTCTGCTTGTCTAAGAAACCAGTGTACGTTGAAGACAGCCATTCCTCAGGAGGGAGCCGGAAAAGCCAGAGATTCACCTTTAACTGCTTGGTAGCCAGGCAAAACTGACCCGCCCTGCATGGGTCTCACCTACGCCTCCCTCCTGAATCGGGAACAGAGCCAGCTTGCTTGATTTTATTTTCCCCCAAATCTCCACTTCTATTTCAATTATTGACAAAAGGTACAGCAGGAGGTTTCAGAACAGTGCACAGAGGGTGGCCATGTGGAAATGCAGTGCTTGGTGCTGGGCAGAAAGTCATTTCCAGGAAAAATTCATCTGGCATCTACTGATGCGACAACTAAATATATGTCTGTTGCTAAGGCCCCTTTAACTTTTGTCCACAAAGATAGAGAGCACGCTCTCGATGGCAAAGAAAGAGCTTTGCGTGGATGTTGCCTAGCAACCGATAACATCCCTACGAATGTCTTGCTTCTAAAAACTCTACATTACATTAAATGAATCTGGACCAGAAGCATGAGGTTCCTTTTTATGTTTATAGGCAATGGTAGTTATTTCTTTTTGGGTATTTAACTTTCTAATTGGGCTACAGCATCTAGGAGAAATTGTTATCAACCTGAAGAAACTAAATAAATTAGGGGGAAAAAAGAACCATCTGAGATTAAAGATTCTTCTCTCTTGAGCAGTGATTGACTTTTCTGGTCTGTACTGAAAGCTGGCCGGTGAGTGTGGTGTGACCACAGCTGTTTCTGTAACATTCCCTCAGATCTTGGATGTCAGTCCCTGGATACGGCCTCTTGATCAGACAGTCCACCAACCGTCTTTGTTTTTGTTTCAGTTGAGTGGTTCTTTAGCTCAAGACTTTTGGTTGGAGGCTCTTGTTCTGACCCATCTGTGTGGGATAACATATGACCTTGGATATGTAGGTCGGGAGACTTTTGATTGTGATCCTAACTCTGCCATGATCTTCCTGTCTGAATTTGACCAATATGCGTAGTTTAATAGGAGAAGTTAAGCTATGCTTCAGTGATAAGCAAGTCCTGAATTCTTCTTGTGTGCATTACCATAAGGGCAAGTGTCTCATGTATGCAAAACCTGATTGACACCTTCTCAGAGCATGGGATGACCCAGAGATCCAGGCAGCTTCCATATGATGCTGTCACCGTCTCGCCCTGGGCCACCAAAGAGAAAGAGAGGTGGAGATACATAGGCGTCACTGCTCCACCCAGCCAGAACAGTCCCCTCTGCTCATACCATATAGAACGGTACTCGTCACATGACTACAAAGCACCTGTAGGGGTTGGGGGCTGGGAAATGAAGCAGCCATCTGGAATATTCAGGGAACAGCAGCCAAAGCAGAGTTGAATGGTTTCTGCCACTAGTGGCATCTTTGAGCCTCTGTCTAGTTACCTGTAAATTGACAGGATTAGACTAGATAATTCTTAGGGCAACTTTCAGAGCTGCAAAAATTCCAGGAAGCTGTGAGAAAGCACATGGCCAGGAGTCCAGATTTAGCATTGCACTCCTAAAGACATAGTTCCATTCTTTTTCTAAAATTTATTTATTTATTGATTTTTGCATGTGCATATTAGAGGGTCCTGTGTGTCCCCGTGGAGGCCAAGGGTGACTTCAGAAATCATCCTGCATTACTTCAACCTCCTTTTTGACTTTGCTCTGGGATTTCCCAGTCTCTACGCACAGGACTGGAAATGTGGGCCGATGCCTTTTCCACCTGGCATTTTTATGGGGGACCGACCTGGGATCTGAACTCAGGACTTTCTGCTTGTGAGACAGAGTCTTAACCCCTGAGCCATCTCTCCACCCCCAAGTTCTATTCTTGAAGGAATAGATTAACAATGTCTTCACCAACTTTTTTTATTGTTCTATTGAAGAATCTCACTTTTTTTTTTAAACCACAGAAACCATTCCTTATTTTTAGAAAAATCCACATGGAATAGAAAAAAAAATCTTTCTGCATAGTTAAACACCTTTCAAAACAACTTCCTCAGCTGAGAGGACTTGAGAAAATTCTAATCACTTATTGTCCTAACTACTTCTCAAGTTGATGAAAAAATGTGCAGATTGTGCACACAATTCGTTTTTCAGGGAAAACATCTATTTGACCTCCAATATTAAATACGAAGTTATATTTAAATTGGTATTTCATTTCACAGATAAGCAAGCAATTTTAAATGAAAAAACACAAGAGAGGTAACTTGTAAGTTTCTTTTCTTTAAAAATATGTCCCCGAATATCCTTTGAATAAACTGGCTTAATTTCATCCTTGTTCTTTGGTAAGTGGGATTTATGGAGCTTGGTAGAGGGCTTTATGATGTCTGGACAGACCAATATTCTACAAGCCATTCAGACCTGTGCAACATCTGTGGTCTTTTTTGTCCCATGCGCAGATGGAAAAGTTTCCCAACTTTCTTATTTGGAGAATGACTATTAGTGAGCACATCTAAGTCAAACGACTTTTGGACATATTCTTTCATCTTAGGGTAGCGAAGTTGACTTTGAGTTAATGTTCTATCTATATTACATTTTTAAGAACATTCATAGATCTTTCTTATTCTGTGATAGGCTATTTCTCAGTGTTGACGTCTCTGTTTCTCCTTTATGTCTGCTTCAGTGCCTATTCTTTGCCTCTATCTTTGTCTCCCTCCCAATGTATTTCAGGCCGGATCTTGTTATATAGCCCAGATTTGCCTCGACTCACCATGTAGTCTTACCTGGCCTTGAACTCGTGGTAACCTTCCTGGCTCAGTCTCTCTTGTGCCCAGGTGTACATCACTGTGACTGGCCGGCTGGTGATTTCAGAGCATGAAAATTGACCGTCTTCCTGTCTAGAGCTAGGGTCGACCCCTGCCAGCTTGGATGTGGGCATGCTTGTGTGTATTGACCGTCTTCCTGTCTAGAGCTAGGGTCGAGGCCTGCCAGCTTGGACGTGGGCATGCTCGTGTGCTTGGTCAGTGAAGTAGGGGGAATGATGGTGACGGCGAGAGTCTGCTTCTAAAAAGCGATGCTTTCCTTTTCGTTGGTGCCTTGCTCGTTGGAACGCACGGTCAGAGAGCCTCAGGTTCCCATGGAGAAGCTGACTGCCCACGGCGCTGTGAGAGCGTGCCGCGTAGCATCTGTGCAGAGGATCTCAGTGAACCCAGCTCAGTCAGGTCTGAGTCATCGCAACCCAAGAGCCAGACAGGTGACGAGAATCGCTCTAAAAGCTTCTGTCTCTGACTGGTTCAGTCCCCCCCCAGGTAAGGTTCAGATGGCCTACTGGCGGCAGAAGGGAGCACTCTCTACTCCCCCGCAGAATCTGTGGGCCTAATCCAGGTGGTTTCGGGGCCACTTACCAGCCCTGCTGCTTTAAAACCGGGAACGTGATATACTTGTCTGAAATCAAAGAAAAAGAAACTTCGAGTGTGTACACTATGCTTTTTGTCTGTTGATCAGTGCAAAATTTCAGCAAACCTAGCCACAGAATCCATGTTTTTAAATGGGTATTTCTGTTTTCAACAAGGTCACATTCCAACATGATACAGTTCTGTCCGATTACCCGCTTCTTTCACCACAGCATGAAACTCTATTTCAGGCTTGAGTTGAAGTTTTTCATGCCTGTAATGCCCAGAGTTTGGCTCTGAGGGGGCATTTAACGCTTATGGATGGAATGAATAAAGGCGGATATTGACACCAATACTGACGGACACCACAAATCGGCCAGAAATCTTGCTATTAGCCAGAATGGCAATGAATTGCAATCATGAAATTAAAGAATCTATTCCAATCATCCGTTACCTATTAGCAAATTAGAGCCAGTGGGCACATTCTGCTGATGTTTGTAAGCAGCTTTATTGGAGCGCTGACATTGCCCTGTTTGCTTCTGCAGTGCCTGGAACTGATGTTGCACTGCTGCAGTGGCGGAAAGTATCTGTGACATACTGCAGATGTGACTCGGGCCTAAGATATTACTTATCCCTTTGCAGAAAGCCTTTGCCAGCCCGAGACTTTGGCAGCCTGGGTGTTAACCCGGCATCTCTGGGGCATAGGGAATCAGTGCGGGCTGCAGTGGAAACTCTTGAGCTGGGTGAGCAGCTGACTGATCCTCGAGGCCTGATTCGGGAGGTGCGGCTGAGGCCTGGGAATGTGCTTTGGAGCAAGGTCCTAGGTGAGGTGAACGCTTCTGGTCTGGGATGGGTACTTGAAGGTGTATTGGGTAGTGGAAGCATCCAGAGAGAGCAACCCCAAGGCTCTACCCAGGCTTTGTTCTGACTCCCCAGCTGAGTGATTTTGGTAAGGACTCAGCATCCTTTGTCACATGGTGAGACTGGCCTAAGCGGAACTTCCCAAGAGTGTTTCCAAACACCTAGTCTCTCAACTCTTGCGGGTCTGGGAACGGTAAAGTTGAAGTTAGCCTGCATGTTGATGATACCTTCCCATCTGGTTGTCTTAAAGGAGCAAGGAGTTTTATTTTGACTTATGATGGTCCAGATGCAGCTCCTTGTCCACTTTAGCAGGACAGCCTGCACCGACTCTAAGGGCCGAGGGAGCTGGCCATACACTATCTGCAGGACTGCTCACCTCACTTGCCAGAGCAGCATGCCTGGCCAAGTAGACCAAAGGATCCCATTTTCCTTTCCCAGTTCTTAACATCTCGTGCATCTGCAAAGGGACTAGTCCTGCCCACTATAGGCTGGACTTCCCCATCAACCAGACAGTCTGGCCTGCTCAGATCTCAACTCAACCATTGATTCTTTACAAAGGTGCCCTCAGCTGGAACCTTCAACCATCAAGTTGATACCTGTGTCTAACTATAACAGGTCTTGCGCTAGGATCCTTGCACCTTTGGAGCAAGGTCCTAGGTGAGGTGAACGCTCCATCTCTTTATTTATCCCAGAATTCTTTGCCAATGGTATCATTTTCTTTGTGATCTGTGACCCAAACAAAGCTTTTGGGTGTTGGACTTTTGAAGGTCTTTTTTAGTCCTAACATGTCATGGACTTAGAGGTCTTGACTAACACACACCTCCATCTCAAATACTTATTGGTGATTGTCTTCTGGATATGGTGGTCGACCTACATCACGTAGTTGTGGCACTTGCTTCCTTTCTGATAAATTAGATTCTACAAATGCTTTGCCATCGAGTTGCTTGCTTTTGCTTCATCTGATATGAGTATTTGATAATTTCTTCTTGGGCACATTGATTTGATGCTCATTCAGTCATCTGATACTGGAGCCTGTGTGTTTATCCCCTTCACCCTTTACTCCATCATCTGAATCTTCCAACCGTGTTGTGGCTTAGCAAACTAGGCTGCTTACCACTGCCTCCTGCTCTTTTTTGCTTCAGTAGAGAGGAAAATCAGACAACTGTAAAGGAAAAGACAGACTAGGAATCTTTTCAGTCTTAGTTCTGTAGCCACTTAATGAATGAATGAATGGGTGAACACATGAAATTGAGTGGTTGAACAATAAATAATCAATCATGATATAATTACCTATAATGCAGATTCATTCTATTTCCATATATCTGTAGGAGGATATATGCCTATACCTACACACATACATGTAACATACATGTGTTTGTTTGTTTGTTTATTTATTTATTGTGTGTGTGTGTGTATGTCATGGTGCAGGTGTGGAAGTCAGGGAACAGAGAACAGTTTGTGGGAGTCTATTCTCTCCTTCCATCATGTATTTCTTAAATTCAGGTCCTTGTGCTTTTTGACAAATGCCTTTACCCACTGAATCATCTTGCCTACTCCACACATTCATGTTTTCTTAGAATCTCGGCCATGCTAAACCAACCTCATGGCCAGTTCCATGCAGTTAAGATGTATCGAATGTTCACTAGCTCCAGCTGATGCGAGATGTTCTACAAAGGAGATGTAGACACAGCTATTATTTTCAGTGAGCTCAGAGCTTGACTTGGTGACTGTTCTTTGGAAAACTGACTCAGGGAGTGGGTGGATGAAAACGCTTTACCAAGAGATCATTTTTTTGGTGTGATGTTGTAGGATCGGTGCAGTCTTTCTCTTGAGTGCCTTCAAATGATATGAAAATGCAAATAACTTGCTACTCACCGAGCATGAGTCATCGTCTCATGAAGTGGGCACAGTGGATTCCAGAGGCGGCACAGCACGAACCAATTTATGAAAGCAGCAAGTCAAGGTTGGACGGAAGCCTGCCTCCGCCTCGGCTGAACCACCGAAGGCACACGGCGTACCTTTCTGTACCGAGCCGCTCCCTTGTGTTGGCTATTGTTGCAGTCCGCCTGCATGGTTGCTGATAAATGACCATCACACAGCTTAAGGGAACAAGGAGTTTACTTTCTTATGATAGTCTGGTTACAGTTCATAGTCCAGCTTGACCAGAGAGCACACACCAACACCAGGGCTGAGGGAACTGGCCACACCATCACTGCACAATGACTGAGAGATGAACAATCTTTACTTGCCAGACCAGCACGTCTGACCAAGTATACAGAAGGATACCAACTCTCTCAATCAGCTCTCTGTGATTTATCCAGGGCCTAATACCACCCACTATGGGCTGGGTTTTCCCTATCAGCTAGACAATCTCCTTCAGGTTTGCTCTGGGCTTAACTCGACCATCAACTCTCTACAACTGCCCAGAGCTCAAACCCTCAAGAGTCAAGATGACACCTGTTCTTAACTATGACACTCCACCCCTTGTCAACGTGACACAAAAACAATAGTACTTTTAAACTGTAACCTTTCCTTGTCCCCACAGATGTTAAAAGTTATTTTTAAAAATATAAATACGTTTCATGGACAAATTTAAAATGTTCTCTTATTAAAAGTTCTTTCCAACATTTTAAAAGTTCAAAGTTCTCAACCTTCTTAAATTAGAAATAAGTTAAATACTTTAAAACAGACAAAACATTAAGACAGAATGATTTTAAACAAGAAAACATTAAAAGATCAAAGTCCAGAAAAAAACCACATCCTGTACTTCAATGTCCATCTTCTGTTGCTCATCACATAGTCAAGGCGGCTCAAAGATTCTAGGCATTCCTAGTCCCTGTTTGCAGCTTGAAATTGTAAAAGCAGAGTTCCTCTGAACCAGGCTGAATCTCCACTCGCAGCTGTCCTCAGCAGCAGTCCCACATTCTGGCATCTCAAATGCAACTCTGGGTTCTCCTCTGCAGCTTTAAGCTTCACCATCTCTTGCAGGAACTCAACGCCTGCCACTTGGTGCCAAACTTTTGCTGCTCTCCATGAACCCCTCCGTAGTTCGCCCAAACCAGTATTACTTGGCCTGATTCTAAAGCAAGGTTGAAACGTAGCCTAGTCCACTGGAGCTACAGCTGTACCAACTTTAACACACTGACACTGGAAAAGCCTCTTTTCTAGGCAGCCAAACATCCAAAGGGCAAGAAACAGCTTTAACTTGGGCTTTCGGCCCCTGAAGGAATCTGGGTTTTTAAACCACCAACTCGTCATACGGTTATTTTCACATCTTCTACCGTCCCAGTGCAAGTCACTAGGTTTTCCTTCACTGATACTCATTTCTCCAACAGCAGCAGATATTCTGCTGCCTGCCCTTTGTACATCCAAACCTCCAAGGCTGCCAGCACAGCTCTCCTCTGTCAAGCAAACCAGTCCATCGTCTTTAAATTCAGCTTTACCAAAGTCCTTGTTCCCCTCATCACAAATTGGGCCCAAATCTCTCTCAGCAATTGGCTCACTAAACTCTGAAGAATGGTATTTGTAAATCCACAAAGTGAAAATTCTCAAGCATTTCCAACTTTGTCCAGCAGAACCGTTCAAAATCCACAAAATCCACATAGTCAGATTTATCAGCAACACCCACTTCCTGGGTACCAAATTCTGTTGCAGTCCTCCTGCATGGTTGCTGATAAATGACCATCACACAGCTTAAGGAGTTTACTTTCTTACGACAGTCTGGTTACAGTTCATAGTCTAGCTTGACCAGAGAGCACACACCAACACCAGGGCCGAGGGAACTGACCACACCATCACTGCATAACGGCTGAGAGATGAACAATCTTTACTTGCCAGACCAGCATGTCTGGCCAAGTGAACAGAAGGATGCCAACTCTCTCAACCAGCTCTCTGTGATTTATCCAGGGCCTAATCCCACCCACCATGGGCTGGGTCTTCCCCAGCAGCTAGACAATCTCCTTCAGGTTTGCTCTGGGCTTAACTCAACCATCAACTCTCTACAACTGTGCCCAGAGCTCAAACCCTCAACAGTCAAGTTGACACCTGTGCCTCACTATGACAGCTATGTTGGTTTGAAAGGCCATTTCCAAAGTCGTCAGTACCGCTTCACTTCTGGAGGGATTTGCTGTGTAGAACCAGTTACTTGCTGCCCAATTGGAACCAGATATAACTGGCATCAAATACTTGGTTGACAAATAATCACTGAATACCCATTGCATTTTAAATGTTGACGTGGCTGTGGAGACCAGCAGAAGAGCAAAGCCCAGAAGCGCCATGAGAAGCGCAATCATGAGACAGTTGGGAGAAGCTGCAGATGATCTGGCTGCCTGTGGAAACCTTCGTGGGAAAGAGCTGAGGCTGGCATTGCAGCTGAGTCTGGTGGCCCAGGCCCGTCTACTGTCACAGCTACCCAGGGAGCTGAGGCAGGAGACATGGGAATTCGTGGATGACTGGGATACAGAGTGAGTTCAAGGCTAGTTTGAGTGACTTCATGGGATTATATCTCAAAATAAACAGGAATAAAAGGAAGGCGGAAGATTGGCGGGGACTCTTGACTCGGGCCAGGGAGACCCTGTGTTTGATCTCACTCAGCATGGCCAAGGAAGCACAATAAGAGACTTGGCATCTGAAAAGTTCTCAATATTTTGTGGTCCATTAGAATGACTCCCAATGTAATTAATGAATATCTGGACTAAAAGAAGAGTAAGCCAAAGAGGACGGATGGAAAGCAGAAAATCAGGTTGGTCTTTTGCTGGGGAATGATGCGTCGTTCAGTTCTGTCTTGAGGTAGAACGTGTCCACAGGGGACAGAATCGGCATTTAGGAACGGAGGTGAAGGGATTGCATATGTTACTTTTTTCCCTCGTAGTAATAAAAGACAAGCAGCAAATCAAGGAAGGAAGGGGGTTGTTATGGTTTGCCGTTCTAAGGATATATTCTACCATGGTGGGGAAGGCATAGAGGCAGGAGCGAGGATGAAGCTGATGGGTCATAGCGCATCCACAGACAGGATGTGGAGTGTGCGTGAGAAGTCGACTGGGTCATGAAGCCCCAAGAACCACTTCCAGTACTTCCTCTGGCAAGATTCTGCCCCTAAAGGTTCTAGGACAGCACCACCCACAGGACCAAGTGTTCAGACACAAGCGCCTACCGAGGATATTTCCACATTCAAATCGCAACAGAGACTAAAGTGTTCTGTGTAGTAGATGGGACAGTTAGGATCTGGAGGAAATAGTGGGGAGGTAATGAGAGGGAGGAGAGCAAGGGAAAAAAACCTGTTAGAGACCAGAGCTTGGGGCTCAGAGGGGCCTCAGTGGTCAGTGGAGAAGAGTCCCCAGTAACTGAGTGGTCTACTGATGTAGGCACGACTGACGAGCATTCCATTTGAAGTTGCCTGCAGTAATGAGATGTCACATGCTTTTCTAAGCCCATGAAATGTCACATACGTGCTTCACAGATGGGCATCATGTTGAAAACTAGCTGAGAGCTGCATCTATAGCTGGTTCTTGGCAGTGTGGGTGACAGCATTGAGGGAAAGGTCCAGAATTTTCCAAACGAAGCACATTCTCCTGTGAAGGGTCCTCAGGACAGAGTTAGGTCAAAATGAGACACATCCTTCCTGGAGTTTGCCAGAAGCCCAGCAAGAGATCTAACCTCACTTTGGAATCAGGCTTCACAACGCTCTTAAGCAGGTGTGGAGCATTCGTCAGAGTTGCTATGTGGGTTTAGCTTGATGTGCAGCATTTGGTCCCAGCTCCACCTCTCCTAGCCTGATGCCTATGGAATAAAAATTGCTTGATGAAATTGTGTAGGATGGAATCGAGACCTTGGTACAAATGCTAGATCATCTGAAGCTGAGACAACATGTCATTCTGGACCCCAGGAGTTCCTTTTTGGCACCCTATTTCACTTCATTTTGTTTCTACACATTTGAGGTGGTAGCACATAAACTCATGGGTGAAGAAGCCAATCAGAACACTGACAAACCAGCTTCTCTTGAGACTTTTACTTTAGCAAAGCTGGTTAATCGTATGGGTTGTGATGCAAATTCCTCTAATTCTTGGCCCAAAGCGCTGATTTTTGTCTCACACATTCATTGGAGCGTTTTAGATTCTTTAATATCTCCCACATTGGAAATTGCTGTTTGGCAATGTGCTACTTAAGTATAAATTAGGAATTTGTTCCTATCGGCTTGATCAAGGGTTGGAAGAAGTTATATAATTTGTTTTCTGATAAATAACACAAGTCCGCCCCTCACCCTGGGAGGTGTAACATCTTTCAGGAGAGTATCTGTTGGATACTATATGCAAGAAATTGTTCCATGCCTCAGGGAGGACCAAAGATACTGATTCTGTTTATGAGGGATAACCAGAGACATGGTCAATAAAAGATAAGCATCGGCAGGAGGCAAGAAGCCTGAGGAATTGAGTGTCGCATGAGATAGGAAGTACTCAGATCTCAGTGTCGAGCGGGCCGGTCAGAGAGAGCTCTTAGAAGTCATGAATTGTCGACCTCAGTTTGAACATGGCCCACCTATTTTCAGTGCTTCAGTAGTGATTAGAGCTGTTAGGCACATACATTTAAAGTGTGAAATGTGATATGTTTTAACATATGTAGGTACCCACTGAATTAACACTGAATGATGGACATATTCATATTCCTAATTTTTTTAAGCCCCTCTGTACATCCTCTGTCCATGGGCAGCCACCTGGGTTGAGACAAATTTATCTTTTAGCGAGAGACTATCCATCTATCTTTATCTCCTGAAGAATTCCCAGTGGATCCTTTCATTTGCATATAATGGTTTCCTTCCTTCTGTAGAGAAAGACTTGTTTTTAAATTTTTTTATCCATTTTTTTATTTTTTAGTTTTGTATACAAGAATATAGTGACTTTATAATATTTTCAACCCTTAGTCCTGAATCCCATCCCCCTTTCTTCCCCCTTACAAGCCTTCATCTCCCCTGCCAGGCCCCCTCCTGTTTTCAGATCTTTCCACTTGTGTGGCCCACTGTGTTTCATCTAGTCTGAGATGACCTATGTCTGACCTGGCTCATGATCCAGCGAGCATCCTTGATCAGTGGATGCACCATTGAGAAAAGCGTCCTCCTTTACTTCCCCGTCAGCATTAGTTCTCATCAGTCTTTCAGAGAGGGGTGGAGCTTTTTGAAATCTTTTTGATATTTGAGATATCGATAAGACAGTTCCTGTGCAATTCTTGTATAAGTATACATATTTGCCATGAAATCTTGTATATAACAATTATGTCATGTCCAGGAGGTAATTCATGGCCTATCACCTTCTTGCTTCATGCTCTGACAATCTTGTCATCCACTCTTGGGACTTGGGGTGAGGGTGGGTGAGGCTTATATGTCCTGTTGAGGGACAAGCAGTCTGCAGACATTTATTTTCTTCATTTTGGCAAGTTGTGCTTTTTAGTAATAAATACCTTTTGTTTTAGAAGAAGGCTTCTAGGTTGAGTGCTGAGTGCTCTTTCAATGTATGGGTGTAATAACAGGTATTTACAGAGCAGTTTAGTGGACTGTTTTCGTAACTAAACATTCACAGTCTGTTCTTCCCTTGTGACCTACTTCCTTCCCTTTCATAGGTTCTTGTCCCACTTTACAGATCTACTTTACAGGAATGTGTTCTATTCTGACAAGCCAGCCTTCAATCCAATCAGAAAGCAGTTGGTTGTCTCCTTGATGCTCATGCCACTGTTGCCATGGTGATTTTTATTGTCGCTTGCAGATATCACAGGTTGATGAGACCTTTGATTATTTTTCTCCCCCAGTAGCTTCTACAGTACGTTTGATGTATGAGAATGAGACTCTCAAACTAGTTCCAGTTGGTGTCTTTTGCATGTGTTCTGTGGTCCATATGTGTTGCGTCTTCAGTAATAGGGGTGTCACTATCAGCTTTTTGGAGGACAACCAAGAACAGTGGCGAAAGTCTATACTGTTTGGGTGACTTTGAAACTTCTGTGACCAGCACCTTATCAGGAAGTGGCACATTTCTGCTACTTCTACTATAGTTTTACTTGTCACTGGATTCTGAGTGGACCAACTCAGAACATTTCTTTTTTTTTTTGCCCTGTTTTCCTTTCTTTGTGTTCTCTGCATGGTGACTATCCATTCGTGTTCCTTTTTAAAAATAAATGTGTTTTTTGACATATTAATAACCTAAGAGGTTCCTATGGGGCTCTATCCCACAATGCTAGGGTTTTTCTTTACTCCCTCTACTCCTCCTATATTCTATCCTCCTATGCCCCCCTATGGAGAGACCTTTGATTCCTCCATCCTAGTACCTGTAATAAATTCTAAGCAGAGAAGTATATCTCAAAAAATTAAAAGAACTATGGGAGTGGTTACCAATGCAACAGGGATCGAATATTTATTTATAGAACATCCCATGGGGCATGAGTGGAAGAAAGGACAGAGGATAACTTTTGGAAGTCAGCTCTCTCCTATCATGTGAGGTTCTGGGAATTGTAAACAGGTGTCTTACCAACTGAGCTGTTTTTTCCTTCCAATCCCCTATGAAGTTTTTGATTTTAGTTTATGTACTTATTATTTTCCCCATGTTTGATATATAACTATTACAAATCACTGGCCTCCCCCCCCCCAGTTGTATAAGTTTTGCTTCCAAACTCATCTTACACAAAATTGAAATCACAGATCCAATTCCCACATTCTGTGTTTGTATTTTCTCAGTCCTTTGTTTAGTATTTAGTTTCAGATCTTCTGGGTTACTTTGTTTGAGGTGCGACTGAATTGCATTTTTGCCTTGGATCCTAACTGAATTTTTTAAAAAAAATATTTACTTATTGTATGCGTGCATGTGTGTGTGTGTGTGTGTGTGTGTGTGTGTGTGTGTGTGTGTGTGTGTGAGTGTGTGAGTGTGTATCACAGGGCACCATGAGTCCCTGAGGAGGACCAAGGGTGACTCTGGGAATCATTCTGGATTGTTTCTACATTCTTTTTGCTTTGCTCTGAGATTTCCCAGGCTCTGCCTACCAGGGCTGGAAGTGCGGCCACCACCATTTTTCTGCCTGGCATTTTTAGGTGGGACCTGGGATCTGAACTTGGGACTTTCTGCTTGCAAGACAGTCTCCCCTGAACCATCTCTCCAGCCCTTAGTCTGAATTTTTAAAAGAGGTGATTCTTCCCATTTACTCTGAATAATTTGACTGAAATATTTAGTTTTAACACTAATATTTTAACCATATCCTACAAACTTAGGTGCACTGTGGTTTGGTTTTTGAATTATTGTATTTTTTTGCAATCTGAGGATTGATACAAGGCCTTATGCATACCAGGGAAGGGCTTTTCTAACTGAGCTTTATCCCCGTTTGCTCTTTCTTTTGTCCTTGATGTACAAATTATTTAGATGTGTGCTATTGAACTTCCAAATACTGGGAGGCTTTCCAGCTATTTATAAGATCTCATAAGTCTCTCAAAGCTAATCTTCAGCTCTGATGTGTTTATTTTTAAAAATCTAGAAATTTTTTAGTTTTTTCTTTTTCTTTCCTTTTCAATTTCTATAAAATGTATAAAATCTAGATTATAAGGATTTATAACAGTTGGCTTTTGTTCTGCTCTGTTTCTTGCATGTATAGTTCTACCTAGTTCTACCACCACGTCTTCTTGTGTCTTTGTTTAACCGGTGATCTTGTGGCTTGTTGGTGACTTTCTCCCCCTTAAGCATGAACCACTGAGAGGACTTGTGGCAGCAGTGTGCTGAGCTCATGTGTATCATAGATATTTGACTATTGTCTTTATGCTGGTCAGTCTGCAAAATTCTTTGCTCAAGTTCCTTCTTCTTTTGAGGATTTGAAACATTCTAGCAGTTCTGAGGACTGAATATTGCTATAGAGAAGACTAAAACTAGTCCGAATTTTTCTTTGGTAATAATACATTTACCTGACTTTCTAAATATATATATTTTTTACTTTTGCAATTCACTAAATTAGGAGATATGTTAGTGTTGAACACAATTGTCTGTCCTTTGCCCACTAAGGCAAATAATGTTCACTTGGCTTCTGTGGGGTGGGAGGTTCTTATCATCAAGAAACGTGCTTTGCTGGGTTTCCCAAGACCGAAGGGTCACAATGACTTCTGCTCCCTTTCCTACCATACACACTATTTTATCTCTGGTTTTGGCAGACTTCCCATCTATTCCTTGGTGTGGGATTTTCTACTGCTTGGCTCAGTAGGAAAATTTTGTTTTCATTATTTTTTTAGATATTTATTTTATTTTATCGTGAAAAACAATATGTATTTAGAATTAGCAGCTGGACTCAAGTTCAGATGATCCGAATTTTGTTGGCGACATGCAAAGCATCCTAATCAGGAGCCAGGGGAACGAAGGCTTTCTTCTCTCCGTCAGGTGGATTAGCGTATTGACTCTGTCCACATCAGTGTCACAGAGCTTCTTTACAGCCTGTTTGATCTGGTGTTTGCTGGCTTTGATGTCCACAATGAACACGAGTGTGTTGCTGTCTTCTATCTCTTCATGGCTGACTCGGTGGTCAAGGGGAACTTGATGATAGCGTGGTGGTCCAGCTTGCTTCTCCTGGGGGTGCTTTTCTTGGGTATTTGGACTTTCTCCTAAGCAGCAAGGTCTTTGGCCACTGGAAGGTAGGCGATGTGCTCCTCCTCTTTGTGTGGCCGTGGACGCCTTTCAGCGCTGCTTCCTTGGCTTTCAAAGCCTTGGCTTGGGTTCAGCTTGGGGGGGGGGGAAGGAGCTTCCTTCTCGGTTTTGGCATCATCTTGGTGAAAAGCTATTTTATTTTTTTAATTAATTTTGTTTTATTTTTATTCTTGTACAATCTCATACATGCAGACAATGCATTTGATCATAGGTACCCCTGTCTCCCTCCCACTGGACATTTCCCTAGCATGTCCACCTCCTGCTTTTAATATCCTGATTTTTTAAATTGGACAATATGAAATAATATGTAATCAATAAAAGAAAATACATTAAGGAAGTAGATCATTATGATTGAGCTCCCAGTTCCACATGCTTAAGAACACATGATAAAGCTGAGGAAGAGCAGTTTTGCCCATCTTCTATGAGACTAAGTTCGTGGTGTGAGCACACAGAGCCCCGCCCATGGCAGGCCATCCAGGTTGTACACACATGGGGCCCCGCCCATGGCAGGCCATCCAGGTTGTACACACATGGGGCCCACCTCAGGAGAGGCCTTCGTGTTGTGAACACACAGATAGGGAATTCAGGGTTCTGGCAGGCAGTGCGGTGGTCAGGCTGTTAATCACTCAGCTGTCCCCCGGTCAGAACACTGAATGTAGAAATAGTCTCATCTGCTCTCTGCCACCATCTGACGCACATGGGACACGGCAGCCATATGTGCAGTGCCTCTAGGGACAGATGTTTTCATTATTTTTTAATTTAATTTTTCACTCTCTCTTTCACCTTCTGGCTTTCAAATGACTCTTGAGCCAGAAACTCTGACCTTTAAAACCACCGTGTTGGAAGCTCAGCACAGACTCTGGAAAGGTATGTGGCTTTCCATGATGCTGGATCTCAAGGTGTTAATTCTAGCTTTTTTTAATTGGGTTTTTTATTTTTATTTATCTGTGTGTGTGTGTGGTGTGTGTGCGTCTGAGCATGCGTGTGCATGCTTGTGTATCAGAGGCACTGTGTGTCCAAGGGTAACTTCGGGAATCATTCTGGATTGCTTCTACCTCCTTTTCTGCTTCCACTCTGGGATTTCCCAGACTCTGCCTTCCAGAATCTGAAGTGCAGACTGCTACCATTTCCACCTGGCATTTTTACATGGGATCTGGGACCTGAACTCAGGTCCTTCTGCTTTCCAGACAGAGTCTTAGCCCCTGAGCTATCTCTCCAGCCCAGTTCTAGCTTTGACAATAAAGATATTTTCAAGGGAAGCGTAGCCATCAGAATCTTGTATTAATAATAATTTTAAAAAGGTGGTGGTGGGGTATATTGAAATGACCATTGTGAATGAGTTTTCAGACAAAACAAAATATAACAGAAAAGGAAATGGCCAGACAGTAGCGAAGAGTGCATGGCCCAGCTCCCGAGAGGTTTGCGTTGGGATGTTCTTTGCTGTGTTACACAGGTCTTTCCCTCTTGGGACTTCTTTTTTTTTATTTTTTTTTTTTAATTTTTTTATTATTATTATTTATTCAACTGTGTGCATATGCATGTGTATGTGCACGCACGCGTGTCTGTGTGTGTGTGTGTGTCTGTGTATGTGTAGAACCACGGACGAATTCGCGAACCACCATGGACGCCTCCACCTCCTTCTGCCCCGGGATTCACAGGCTCCGCCCTACCAGGACCAGAAGCGCAGGCCGCCCCCGCTTCGGCCTGGCGTCTATACGTGGGATCTGGGATCTGAACTCAGGACCTTCCGTCTGCAAGGCGGAGGCTTAACCCCTGAGCCACCTCTCCAGCCCCTTCTTGGGACTTCTAAAGTATAAAGTATAAAGTTTGCTTTCTGGAAGGTCACACAGTGGAAGGAGAGAACTGACTTTGGAAAGTTGTTCTCTGACCTCCGCTCACGAATCATCGCATGCATGCGTATTGCCTCTCTCTCTCTCTCTCCTATCTCAGATAAACAAACAAACAAACAAACAAACAAACAAACAAATAAATGGATGAATAGACAGATAAATACATATAAAGAATATATATCATGTAGTAGGAAGGTAATATGGATAGTTTGTGGAAGACATGCCGTGATATTGAAGTAAATGGAAGCCAGGCTGATGTGAGTGGGTCCTGCTTAATCATACAGCCCACAAGAGTTTTCAACCATGAATGTTAATCTGCGCTGTGAAGGCTGGTTGATTAGGGGAGAGGTTTGTGATAACGTCTGATGAGAGGTTAGGCATTAGATTTCATCCAGAATCGCCCCTTTGACTAACCTCCTGCTAGCGTCAAGTGAGTAGGGCTGGTTCCGATCACCTTCAATGCAGATGTATAACTCCACCAACAGAGGCAGTGCTTATTGATAATGCTTTAGTAACATTTGCTTTCTGTACTGGGGAAAGAGAAAACAGTGAGGGATTTTTTAAATTCTATATTTTATCTATATTCTTTTAGAACTTCTATTTGTGTCATTCCCGCCCCTTACAACCTGTTCTCAACCCCCCTCTTCTCCATACTTTTTCCCACTGCAAACTTTCTTCTTCCCCACCTGTCTCCCTCCTGCACTTGTGCAGTTACTACTCCCATCTCAGTCCCTGTTAATGACCTGCCTGCGGTGCTCGCTGGAGCAAGGGTGCCCGTGGCGGGCGTATCCTTGGGGAGAGTAGCTCCTCCTCCCAGCACCAACCCTTGCTAGTGTCTGAGGGAGGCGGGTGCCCCTGGAGGGCTTATCCCCTTCATGATACGATGCAGACAGGCCGGTTCTTGTGCAGGTCTCATGGAAGTAGAGCCAGTGGGCAAGGATTTTATCTGAGAACATTCTGGTTCTTACCTGGGGTCTTACCTGGACCTTTAGGAGCTTTTTTCCTTTGTTTTTCCTCCTCTTCCTCCTCTTCCTCCTTCTCCCCCTTCCTCCTTCTCCCCCTTCCTCCTTCTCTCCCCCTTCCTCTTTCTCCCCTTCCTCCCTTCTCCCCCTTCTCCTTCGCCCTGCCTCCTCCTCCCTCCCTTCTCCTCTTCTCTCCCTTCCCCTTCTCCTCCTTCTCCCGTTCCTCTTCCTTCTCCTCCTCCTCTTTCTCCCCCCTCCTCCTCCTTCTCTCCCTCTTCCTCCTCCTCCCTCTTCCTCCTTCTCTCCCCCTCCTCTTTCTTCTCCTCCTCTCTCCTTCCTTCTCCTCTTCCTGTTCCTTCTCCTCCTCTTCCTTTTCCTCCTTCTCCTCTTCCTGTTCCTCCTCCTCTTCTTCTTCCTCCCCCTTCCTCCTCCTCCTCTTCCTCTTCCTCCTTCTCCTCTTCCTGTTCCTCCTCCTCCTCTTCCTCATCTTCTCCCTTCCTCCTCCTCTTCCTCCTCCCCCTTCCTCCTCCTCTTCCTCCTCCTCTTCCTCCTCCTCCTCCTCCTCCTCCTCCTGTCTTTTGGATTTATCCACTCTGAGGAGAGATCAGCTACCATGTGAAGACATCCAATAGTCCTATGGGGTGCCACGTGGAAGAGGACCGAGGTCTCCTGATAATAGCAAGACGCTGGCTTCTTGGAACAGTGTGAGTAAGCCATCTTGGAAGCAGACTCTCCAGATCTCAGGGGTCTTAGGACGGCAGTAGTGTGGTCACTCCCTCAGTGCATTTCTGGAAGGATCCTTGTTGAGCTCCAACCACCCAGGCAAACCATCCTAGTTTCCTGCCTGGCAGAACCAGAGATCACAAGGCCTGTTCTAAGTGAGCAGGTTTTTGAG
Organism: Typhlomys cinereus; assembly: GCA_023101885.1. Lineage (NCBI taxonomy): Eukaryota > Metazoa > Chordata > Mammalia > Rodentia > Platacanthomyidae > Typhlomys > Typhlomys cinereus. Next base: position 9,542,736 of record JALPQD010000030.1, read on the forward strand.
TAATTTGAAACCTAGATAATGAAGAGGGCAGAGATCAGTTTCATTCTCTGACCCAACAATATAGACCTTCTATGGGTTGCCCATGGATGGCAAAGTAACCAGTGCAGTCAGTATGTGTGGCTTGTAAGTTTTCACTTTAATTCTCAATTCTGCTTTCAAATATTTTGGGTCTAGGTGAACAGTGATTACTTTACCAAAAAAAGAAAAAAAAAAGTATGGGAGTGAAGACTGGGAAATAACAATGCTCTATGGCATTTTGTTCTAACTGAAACACATGTCTCTTTCTTTCCTTTTTTTCAGTTTTCTTTATTGATGAATTTTGTTTTTTGACAATTTTATACATGTGTGTAACATGATCATCCCCCTGTCCCCACCAGCTTCTTCCCTATAAGTTTTCTTTTACATTCATGTCGTTGGTGTTGTGTTTTGTTGTTTTGTGTTCCACTGGGTTTAACAAGGGCCTACTGTGTGATCTTGTGCTTGGGACTATCTCGTGGAGCCTCGTAGGCACCCTAATGTGTATGTCACTGGATACCCACCCCCAGTTTCCCATCGTTTATCAGTATTTTGTAGTGTTCCATGGTTTCTTTTCCATTTATAGCTGATCATAAAGCTGCAGTTCAGCTGGGACACATGTTTGGAAACTTGCCGTGGAGCAGTGGACGTGACGGCCGATGTGGCTCATTTGTTTCTCGCTATGGTTTGACTGCTGTGTCCCGCGCAAATTCACATGTTGAAATCCCGATCCCCAAGGTGATGGTATTAGAAGATGGGGTGTTGGGAAACTGTGGGTTCAGTATCAGTAGTCTACTCTGTGGGGGTTCATGGTTGCGCGGCCATGATGCTGTTTGCAGGATGGCCTTTCATGCCCTTTCCCTGTCTTTTCGGCATTTATATTCTTTCCACCCTGTTGTGGTTGCTCTTCTCTGTTGCTGTGAGACAATACTCAAGCACAACTCAATGGGGAAAAAAGTGAGATTTATTTGGCTTAAAGTGCCAGAGCTGAGATACAGTTCATGATGGTCTAAAGGTGCCCGAACATTAACGACAGCTGACTGGGAGCACGTGAGCTCATGGGGACAACGCATCCTCTTCTACATGGGTCCCTTGAGGGTGCACCTGCCGTGCTAAGGACCAAGCCCATAGCCTTCATTCAGCGTCTAGTGTAACTATGTTTCTCTACATCACTTCTGGTCACTGCACAGAAAGGCTCATCTTCTTTTTAATTATTATTTTATCTTTCTAGTTTTATAAGCATATTCAGTACTTATCCCTACTTCCTTCCATCCCCCTCCCGCCTATCCTCCTCCCTTCCCTTCATCAATCATCTCTTCCTTCCCACCCTCCTGTCTGTCTGCTTCTATGGATTCCAGGGTTCCTTCAGGCTTGTCTTCTCTTTTAGGGGTTCAGGCCTCTGTGGCACACCAAGTTGTCTCTCTTCAGGCCACCCCACTGAGAGGGGCATTTCCCGTCACTCATTCAGCTTTAGTTCCCAAGGTTTCCACTGTCTGTTCCCATCTCTCTTGAGTTCCTGATAGTCTATGGAGAGACGTGCTGATATGTCAGTCACCATGCAGGTCTGGTAAGGACACGCTCCTAGATGCAGAGGTTCTTCTTAAGGCTGAGGCCAGACTTTGCATTCTTTCCTCTCCCTCTTCTATAGTGTTTCTTGATTCCCAGGGGGAGAGAGAGGTCCCACCCATAGCAAGTGATTCACAATCATCTATTTTCTGCTTGTCTATTGCAAAAACGAGATACTCCATGATTATCTTAGATACTTTCTGTGTCAGTTTTGAGATCAGCCACTCCTCCAAGGACCCATGAGTGCCTTCTATAGCTGGAGAGAAGCAGTGCCCCTAACCTAGTCACCTTCCAGTGGCTCCACCTCTTTTTACATCCTTTTTTAATTCTTTGACACTTTCATGCATGGCTATATCACATGTCACTTTCACCCCTCGCTACCCAATCCTTTTTCCTCTCCTTCCCCACTAAATACTTTCTCCTTATCTCATTGCTTGTGTGGACCACTAATTTTCATTAGCTCTACCTCTTAAAGATACACCACCTTTCAATACCATCATAGTGGAGACCAATGAATATTCTAGCATATGAACCTTTGGGCAATACGTTGAAACCTATCTAACCATGGCAACATCTATGGCTCTATGTATGTTGCCATATGTTTCTGTGTTGAGCTAGCACGAGTTCATACTGATGCGAATCCGCCAGCACATGGGTTGCTCTAGCTTTATTTGCTTACGTGTGGTCCCTACTCCTGCCTTTCACTGACTTTCCTTCGTGTTCCCAATTCTCTTCTTTGACAGTGTCATACATGAATGCAACGAATCATCTCCATCTCATATAACCTGATTCCCCTCTCCCTCCTCCCATTGAAAATTTTGCTCTTCCCAACCAGCCGCCCTCCTATGTGTTTTTGTGTGTAACCCAGTGAGTCTTGAATTTCCCAGCTCTGTAGGTACCATGTCCATGCCGTGTGTTCTTCTGGGAACCAGTTACCCACTAGATTGAGATGTTTCTGAGCATTTTCTTTGCCTTTAGTTGTAGAGTCTTTACTTAGTTGCACAGTTACTCAGGGCTGCCCTTCATCCTCCTAACTCCATCTGTGAGATGCTTTCATGCAGTTGTAATATGGTTGATTCTTTGGTCATTTTCCATTCTGCCCGACTGCTGAGTAAGGGCGCACTCAAAGGTGGCTGCTGCTAACATGCTTAAAAGCACGCGTTTAGCGCTCTTGGCTCAGTGACGTATCATTTACTGAGATGACTACCTTTAGTAAGGTGGCTGTCTATTGTTGGGTAATTGCATGTTATTGGATAGTTATAAATGTGGTGAGAAATAATATTCTTTTGCTTGTGTTTGTGTTGTGTGTTCTGCTTCAAGCATGGTACACATACATGCTTGTGTATGTGCACATGGGCTTGTGTGCGCGTGTATATATAGGGTATGTACACGTGTGTGTGTGTGTAGGTCAGGGGTCAGCATCGGGTGTCTTTCTTCCATTATTCTCCACTCATGGAACCTAAAATGCATAGATTCAGTCAGGATGGCTGGTCAACGAGATTCAGAGATCTGCCAGTCTCCCTCTCATGCCCTGCCCCTCCCGCCAGCACTGGGGTGACAAGTGAGCACCTAACATTTTGTACAGGTGCTGGGCGGTTCCAGCTCAGATTCCCAAGCTTCCACCACAGCTACGTGTTCAGTCTTAATGCCATTTCTTCACGACAAGCTCTGTGCACACTGATATCGTTACGTGAAATTTCCACAGATGGGTAAGTCACTGGAAAAAGTCTGAATCTTTGAAGAGCTCAGAATCGTCCAATATCCTTTATAAATATAAACTTCTTCAGAACTAAATCAACAGCCTGAGATATGATTTTTTTTTATATTTCAGAGGTTTTTAATTAACATAATTTAACAAAGTGAGGAATTGTATGTCTACATGAACACGTGCAACAAACATGCATAAATATATATGGAACTCTAGAAATGTGGATATTTAATATCATTAGCCTATACTCTGTTTTTATGGTGGAATTGTAGGTTCCTGGAAGTTTCTGTATGTTCTAAGTGTCAAAAGAAAAAATATAGAGCAAGGTGAAGATCACTCAGTATGGATATGTCCTTATTCCTCTCATTAATTCCCTTATGAATGGACGAAGTATTCTTGTTTCCAATTCAGACCTGCAAGAAAGCAGAAGAGCTCATACAGGTGAATGCATATCATTGGGAAGTATGCCATCCCTCAATTTCTATGTACAGACTAAAATCTTTCTGGAGGGGAAGACGCTCTGACATTTGTTTCACACATAGTTCTTGTAATGGTTACTTTTTGCTATTGCTGTGAGAGAGCACCTAAAATCAAACAACCTATGGGAGAAAGGAGATTTATTCAGCTCATGGTTCCAGAGGGGAGATACAGTCTCTCATGGCAGAGGCGGCATGGCTGGCTGGCCAAAGCTGGAGGAGGCTAAGTCACTGCAGACATCTTGGAAGCTGAGAGCTGCAAGACTGCTTGCTGCAAAGGCTGACTTCTCCTGGAGGTAGGGTGGGACTCATCCACCTCAAGGCCCACCCCTTGTGACTGCCTTCCTCCAGCAAGGCTCCACCTCTCAAAGTGCCATGACCTTGCCAAACACATAAGACTGGGGGGTGGGGGGAGACACATTTCAAACCATGACAGTTCTCTTTGTCTTGCCTTGGTAAAAGCTTGTGGGTTTTCCAGACTGGAGAATACATTTGTTTAGATGGATGCAAGAATGTGCTCTGGGTGTTTGCAGAAGCTATATAGGACTTCAGCGCACCCCTTTGTTCAATCAGACGACTATAGCAGATGACCTTGACTCACACAGTGAAGCCTCCATTTGGGGTTCTCAGATGCGTATCCTTGGTCTATATCAATCACTGTCATCGACATCCTGCCAATTTTGCATCCAAACACAGGACATCTCTCATGTGGAGACTTGCGGCATCGGAAGCCAAGCCTGACGGTCATCCTGCTGAGGGACAGGAGTCGATCAGAGGCATGTAGTCTCCACACACTCCTGCTGCAGTGGACAGACAGATGAGACAGCCCTCCAGCTGACTTGCCACATCTGTCTCTGTGTGTCCCTTTCATGTTTCCGTTCTGCAGTCAGAATCAGGCAGCCCGTGTTCTGCCATTGCATAGAGTAAGATCATCGCATGAATTGAATCTTCTGACCGCTGTTCTTGTGCTTGGTGTGAGGTGAAGCCAAGAGAAAACCCGGGCTTCCGAGCAATCCTCTGCTGAGCTTGGCTGGCCAGTGACCCACACAGAGTGTGTGTGTGTGTGTGTGTGTGTATGGGGGCTTCTGCACAGGCTGTGTGGGCGCTACAATCACGGTACTTGCTCACACAGATCCTGAAGGGATCTCTAGGGGCAGACACACACAGCCCAGGACAGGAGCTGGCGGACATGCTTGGTTGATGCGAAGTGGATGCAGACCACGTGTGCAGAACAGTGATGGAGTCTGACGGGAAGTGCGCTGCTCAGTCTGCCCTCGTGAATGGTCAGATCTGGTCTCCCACCTCTGTCTTCTACCAAGACAGGCGCAGGCTGCCTTCTGCTGTGCCCAAGATACAGAGATCTTTGCTTCTGAAACCACATCCCGGTGAAGAAGGAGGGGGGCATGGACCCACCTCACACACTTGATAAAATAAATGGGTTAGTAAGGTGAAGCCTGCCTCTGTCTGTCTCTCTCTCTCTCTCTCTGCCTGTCTCTCTCTCTCTCTCTGTCTCTGTCTCTGTCTCTCTCTTTGGCTCATCTATATGAACAGTTTACATATGATCTTGATCTTTGACCAAGCATTCAAACATTCATAAACACAAACACAAAGTGGACTTTGGAGGCCTAAACCTAAGAGTGTGTCTCTTAAGACATGAACCCTTTGTAGCTAAGAGTCACTGTCTGTGCCACTTAGAGAGAAGACTCAATGGTGGCAAGTTACCCCTCCTTGGAGGGTACTTGGCTATGTCCGTAAATTTCTTCGAATGCTGCAGATGGGGGTGGGCGAGGTGTCATGGACTCTGCTGTATCTCTCTGGTAGAGACCAGGAACCCTGCAAGCACGCTGACTTGCAGAACTTCTGAGATGGCACTGACAAGCTCGCCTGACAGAATTGCTCATCCCCAGTGATGCTGCCACCAAGGGTGTAGCAAACCTAACAAGAATATTCTCAGCTATTCACTTTCAATGCCCCGCACAGTTTTCCCACATGGATTCTAAGTGGAGGCATCCCCATGGCGAAAATTCTTCCTCCCTGTGGAGGTGAATCGCAACACGGGGTGCTGACGGTCCCCGAATTGCCCTTGAAGACTGATGTCCCAGTGTTCCAGCCGCATCTCCAGGGATATCATCACAGGAGTGGCGGGAGATGTGAGGTGGATGCGCAGCTTACTTGACTTCTTCGTTTTTGAATTCCTGTGAATTTAGTTTCATTTTCCTTGGGGCACCGTCAAAATTTTTTTTCTCTCAGAAGCTTGAACCAAGATGTCTCCTTGAGCTCTCTCTCTCTGCATATGTGTGTGTGTGTGTGTGTGTGTGTGTGTGTGTATCAAAGAGTAGTATGTGCTTGTGGAGGTCCAAGGGTGACTTAGGAATCACCATGGATTGCTTCTACCTACTATTTGCTTTGCTCTGGGATTTCCCAGGCTCTGTCTTCCAGGGTTGGAAGTGCAGGCTGCTGCCATTTCCACTTGGTGTTTTTACGTTTTTTTTATGTGGGATCCGAGATCCAAACTCAGGACCTTCTGTTTGTGAGGCAGAGACTTAACTCCTGAGCCATCTCTTTGGACCCTTGCGCTGTTTGCTTGTTTGTTTTATTTTCGTGAATCCACATTTGATGCATGGATGTGCTCCTGGGTTTGATTTTTTCATGAAGAGCATTCCAGACTCTTTTTTTTTTTTTTGGTTGTTTTAAATTATTTTTTAAGCCATTGCTAAATTTTTGGATGCTAGAATGTCAACTTCTTGGTCAGTTGTTCTCAGGTGACTTCATAAGCCCTGTTCAAACCATGGTAGGTGAGCATGCTTTGGGCTCTGGCTGTAAAACATGTTGCCTCACCAAGTTGTAGCTGAATTGCTGACATCTGACTTGGGAAGAGGTCACAGAGTCCAGAGTGGAGAAGCCTTAGGAAGAGGCTTTATCTTCATGAGACGTTATCTCATGCTAAAAGATTTTTTTAAAAAAAAAATCCACGTGCATTTCTTCATTCCTTCTCATTGTCCATGTCCAAGATTGCTTTTCTCTCTTGTAAGCTTTGCATTTTATACATACTTGGTAGCATGGTTGTTCGGCTGACTTTGAAATCTCATACTTCCTGGGTGGCGCGTACCCCCCAGCATTCCTGCCATGAAGGGATCGCCACTTCCTAAGGTATCTTGCTTTTTGAACACGAAGCGCAGCACAGAGGCCAGGTGCAGTTTCTTTCTGCTCACCCAAAGGATTCGTGACCTCTGCGCCTACAACTATCAAAGCATTGTAGTAGGCTTCTTTTCGAAACGCTCATCACAGTTAGATACAGGTGTGAACTTGACAGTCGAAGGTTCAAGCCCTGGGCATTTTAATAAAGAATTGGTAATTAAGTTAAACTCCAAGCAAGCCTGCAGGAGAGTGACTGATGGGAGGATCCAGTCCATGTGGGTGGGGCTAGTCGATGGGCAGGTGGGCAAAATAGCCAGAGCTGTTTAAGGAAGTTGGCATCTTTCGCTAGACTTGGTTAGACGTGCTGGTCGGCAAGTGAGGAATGTCCCTCTCTTAGCAGTTGTGTGAACACGGGGGGGGGGCAGTTATCCTGGCTCCCGGCGGTGATGTGAGCTCTCCTGCCAGGCTGGACAAGGAACTGTGACTGGACTGTTGTCAGAGAAAATAAGCCTGTTGTTTCCTTTAAGCTGTTTTGTTATGAATTTATCAGCAACAGTGCGGAGCGACTCCACTAGTGCTATCACTGTTGGAAGACTGTCCTTCGCCCACCATCTTCCAGACACCGGTGTTAGGACTGTTCTACATGAGTGACCCGTGTGTATCCACGTGCAGCAAGAAGGCTCGTCCCGGTCAGCCCATTCTAAGACATCTGTATCCTCAGGAAGGGCCCGTCTCCGCTTCTGGAAGCAGTGGCTTTGTGATGAGGCTCTTAAAAAGGTCCGTCGGAGGTTGAGCCAAGCGCCTTCACTCAGGGCACCCCATCTGCAGCCTTTGGGGTTCTCATGGTTTCGGTGGCTTGCTTTTTTTTTTTTTTTTTTTACCCTGGAACCTTGAATGTTTGCCCTGGATGGTGGGAGACAAGGGTGGGGATGGACCAGCAGGGACTGAACGCCGGAGCCTTCAGACAGTGACTATGCACAAGTTCAGACTCGGAGGAGCGTCCTAGCTTTTTTGAACACTGGTAGAGCTGTTTTTGGGGAGGTGGTAGGAGGATGGGGGGAGATAAGGGAACTGGATGAGATAGCTCCTCAAACAAAGCCTCAGGAAGTCTCTGGAAACGCTACTCATTTGCATGGTATGACGGTGACATCTCACAGACTGGAAAGGTACAAGAAGGACCCCAGTTAAAGTCTACAGTTTACTGCAAACCTCCCGTAGCCCCCAGAAGGTCATCTCCACACAGTCTATCTCCCCTTTTCCTGTTTGGCATCAGGAACTATGGCCAGCAACTCTCCTCAGACAGTCAGCTTTTTTCTTCACCCTCATATTCCTCCTTGCTAAATTTAGCAACCCTTTCTTCTTTACTGAAAAGGACCTATAAAAAAAAAATCACCCTTATCCTCAAACTCAAATTATGCTTTGGACCCAAAAGTGTTATGACGTGCAAATGTAATGTTTTTCGAGGATTTAAATGCAAAGTGGAGTCATTCCAAAGGTCCCTTTGTCGCGGTTAAATTCCATTTCATTGAGAGCTAATTTTAAACGGAAACCTGTGGAGCAGAACGGAGGGCGGTTGGGAAGCCAGAGGGACCAGCCTGGGAGCGGAGATAATGCGTCTGGCTCCAGCCCTCCATGGCTTGCAACCCTGCCTCCTGCTTCTGCCCAGCTCTCTGGGCGTCTGATTGGTACTTGCGAAGGATTCGCTTCTCCGAAAGCATCCCCGTTCCCATGTCGCTCGTCGCTGTCATGACGATGTCACTAGCTCCTTTGCAGGGGACCCAGTGCAGTCTGCGTGCTTGGCAACGTCATTCAGGCCGCTCACGGGATGCAGGGCTGTGAGCAAGACGGGAGCTGACCACGTCAGAGACTGAGAATCCCTCACCGTCCTCAACCCCGTGCTCTTCGTTTGGCTCCTTGGGTGTCGATGTGCATCGTTTTCTGTTTTCCCCAATGCCTCCTGGATCCAAGAACCCTGGAGCTTTGGGGAACTGAGGACTTCCCGGCACGGATGGGCGAGCAGGAAGAGAGATGTCGGTGTGGCGGTTCCCCGCAGCACTTACAATGTAAACCAAGCTTCTGCATTATCCACAGCAGGGCTCACTGCCCAGCTCACCTGCAAAGACATCCAAGAGTCACTCCCGCAGCTTGGATCATCCAGCAATGCACAGGGCTGGTGCACTCTTAATTTCACCTCCTGTGATATTATTCTTGCCCGCTACAGTAAGGGGAAACACGACCAGCTCGGCACAAACGGGGAGTTCCCTGTCCTTGCTTGGGGGGCCTTGCACCTCAGAGGGTGTCATTTGTCAGTAGGGGTCTCAAGCTTCTCAACTTGGTGATAGTCAAATGGGCTGGGGACCAGAATTTCCTGGAATCCCTTTATTTCTGGTAGGGCAGGGAGTAATTTCTTTTCTCCATCCCTTAAAGATGCATATTTACCAGATACACGGGGGTCTTGAAGACCCAGTTAGGACCAGATAAGAGGATGACGGGTTGACAAGTATCATGTGACCAGAGCTGGGGAGAGCACAGGTCTCACCATCCTCTCACATACAAGCTCCCGGATGCGGTGTGCACGTGATCGGCCCACACAGGTTCATGTGTCTGAATGCTTGGTCCACAGCTGGTGGGGCTGTTTTGAAAGGTCGTGGAACTTTCAGGAAGTGGAGTCTTGCTGGAGGAACCGGTCCTGGGAATGGGTCTTCTTTAAAAATTTGTCTTTACGATGTTTTTCTCTCAAGCGGTTTTCTTTTCTTTCTTTTTTTATTTAGCTCTTTGGTAGTTTCATACTGAGTATAATGTTTATGTCATCGTCATGGTTTATTACCCAATTCCACTCCCTCCTTTTCCCCAACGTAAAGCCTTTTCTTCCCACCTGTCTTCCCCCTTAATTTCTTGCCTTCTTGCTGTGTGCCCACTGGGTTTCACCTGGGTGGCCTGTACTTGCTGGAGTGTGGACGCGATGCCAGTGGGTAATCACTGGGCAGAGTAGCTCTCCTCCCACCCTCCATGTTAACCCTCGAGAGTCTGCCAGGGAGGCACGGCACCTCTTGAACTCTTGCTCCTTCCATGGCGAAATGCTGACAGGCCAAATCTGGCGCCGGTCTTGTGGATGGAGACAGCTGCGGTGAGTTCACGGGTCAGCTCTGTCGTGTCCAGAAGCTACTGCCTGCCACATCCCCTCACCGTCTGGTCTTGAGTCCTCCAGCCCAGCCGCACTTCCCTGCTTCTTACCGCAGATACAGTGTGTTCAGTTGCTCCACATTCTGCTGCCATGAGCTCCCCCCATGATGGACCACACATCCCCTCAAAACCGTGAGCCCAGCTCAACTAAGCTGCTAAGATCAGTGAATTCCAAGACCATGGGCTCACTGTCATACTTCTTTAGTTGGTCCAGGGAGTTGACTTTCTTTGACGTAGTGGGACAGACTTGCTGCCTGGCAGTGAGGTTTGCCCCTCTTGCAGCAGTCCTCCGCTCTTGGCGTTGGCCTCTGCTGCTGGCAGATTGGGCACTCAGCAGCAGCTGCGGCCAGTCAGCCTTGGGAGTGGAGTCCATGCAGCTGAGCCCAGGCATGACCTCCCGCAGCGCCTCTGTTCCTGCCAAGCTGGACCGACACGTGTAACTGGACGATCGAGCCAGAATAACCCCCCTTGCTCCCATAAAAAACAAAACAAAACGAAAAACCGTGAACCAAGTGGCTTCTTATTGGGTGCGTGATCACTACAAGAAGAGTGACCAGTTCACCGCCTTCTTGACCCCCAAGTCACCTGTGAAATTTCAACTCTGAAATTCTAACTTCGAAGGAATTATTTTTAGGGTACTGAAGAAAGTGGTTTTCGGCCCATGTGTGGAGGTCCCGGGGCAAAACGACAAGCACAGGCGTTCACTGTGTGCGTCTGCCTGCGGAGAAGCCTGCTTTGTATTTCATGGCTTTGAGCCAACACTTTCATGTTGCACTTACACAAAATAACTTTCCAGATTGGGGTAAACAGGAAACTTGGAGATCACGAGCAGTGTTCCAGGGTGAGTGTGGGAGATCAAACCCATAAGCAACTACACTCCTGATAAACAGGGTCCATTCTTGTGTTGTTGAGTTCAGCGTCCCCAGGAACCAACTACCATGGTGGTGGACGTGGGCCACTCTACAAACCTAGACCAAGCCTGCTCAGCAGCAAGTATTTCCAGACTAAGAAGCTCAGGGGGATGGAATTGCAGGTGAGGGTTTTTTAAGGGCTATTTGCCAGGATGGAGATTTATTTATGGCTAGTGACTAGCTGCCCAGAGCTTAAAAGAGAACATCAGTGCCACCAGCCGTATGCACGGTCACATGGCCACACGAGTAGACTGGTGCGTATTCCTGAAAAACCTGGTGTGTCCTGTGCTTCTGACCTGACTATGTGGCAGGCGGCTGTGACATCAGGGAGCAAGATGGTCCCGTGTTCCTACATGAGTGCAATCATGTTTGTTATGTGTACACACATGACACCATGGGCAAGGCACCATGGGAAATGGAAAAAAAGGAAGCCGAGGATAGCCCACTGCCTTCCCACTGCGTGGCCTTCCTTGGGGAGCTTGCGTTTCTCTGACTTAGTTGGCTCATATGAAAATGAGGAACTAATGTCACCGGGCTTATAGAATGTGACAGGAAGCAGTTAGCAGTGCGCCTGGCATCATGCCCCAACTGCCAATCACTGCCAAACAATAATTATTTTATTGTTTCATATGTGAATATGGTGAATTCATATATTCAGACTTTAATCTCCAATCTACCTCCCCTTCTCTTTCCATAGGATTTTATAAGAACCTGGCAAAGAGGGTGCCCTCATTTCCATTTTATGTATAGAAACAGAGCCTTACTTGAAATTATAAAAGAAGACAAACATATCTTATTCTGTTCTCTATTGCTACAGCAAAATACCTAGGTCTTGGCAATTTATGAACCACAGAGGTTAGTTAGCTCACAGCTCCGGAGGCTGGAAGTTCAAGATCAAGATCAAGAGATTGAATCTGGCAAGCACTTCATGCTGTGTCATAACATGGAAGAAAAGTAGAAAATATGCGTGTGTGTGTGTGTGTGTGTGTGTGTGTGTGTGTGTGTGTGTATGTGTGTGTGTGTGTGTGTGTGAGTTCGTGTATTTAAGAAACGAAATGTGAGGGTGAACCTTGTTCTGTACTCACGGATTCTCCTTGGTAGCTAAGCTAGTCATATGGAATTGAGAAGTCACTCCCGTGAGAGTTAATTCCATTTCAGGGCCGTGGCATTAATGGCTTTGTGGTGGCAAAAGCGCCCTGATCTAAACATTTCTTAAAGGACCTATTTCCTCTCAACACTGTAGAGAGTCAGATGACGATTTGAAACTTAGATCAGAACTCACATGTGAGTTCTAGAGCAGTTGAATTATAGCAGTGGCAACTTGAAAATAAGTCACTAGACTTTTAACTTTGCCAACTGACATTTGGTAAAGCATAAGAAAGCAGTTATTCTATTCACTGGAAAAGCCCAAAGCTAAGTGCGGGAAGACCGCATGATTTAAATGACTAACTAGAGACAGGATGGTGACCCACAGTGGCTACAGGGATGCTGGGGTGGAGGCGGAGGGGGCTGCTTCCTGAAAGATCACCTGCTGGGGCTGCCGGATACTTACCTGTCCATTGCCAGACTGCATACAGCATGTTGCAGCCGCAGTGAAGTAGGATCAGGGGAGGAACACTTAGCATGATCAGGGCCGTGCCGGAGAACTCACATGAACATGGTCATGTCACAAACATACCTGGACCAACAAGACCCGAGCCAGAGTCTAGCAAAGCCCTGTGTGCCTCGTTCCTCAGATGACAGTTGCTTGGGCAGAGTTGATCTTGTAGCTTCAAGAAAACTAGAACATCCCCATTCTTTATGTCCCATGCGCTTGCTGATGTGGGGCCGTTACTGACTTATCGATGTGTAATAAACATGCTTGGACTGGTCTGGGCTGTGTGTCTCCATCTGAGTCAGTAAACCACTTGATCCTAGCTTTTCTGTATGTGTCTTGTCTAATTCTTCATTCTTGCATCTCCCCAACTGAGCAGCGTCATGCAGGTCATGGGGCACGTGCCGAGTCACGGGACAGAATTGTTTCTGTCTGTGTCCCAGACTCTTCTTCTAAGGGCCTCTCTGTCCACCTTCTTCTAGCGTTTCAGCATCCTGAGATCACTCAGCCCAGATGTCTTGTTGTAAGAATGTGATCACAGCAAAGACATCTTTGCTAAATTTTTATAAAGGACAGTGAAAAGTAACTGATCATGCAGCCTATCCAGTCTTGTACTGTGGAAAAATATTCTTCAGTAGTTACTATCATCTTGCAGCACAAGATGGTATTCTGATGTATTAGAACAAACGGCAACTGGCTAAATGACACATGTCTGTTTCTTCTGGTTCGAATGGAGACTGCAGCTCTGGGTAGCCGGAGTCTTCAGAGAGTTCAGGCATGGCATAAAACACCACGTAGCCACTATTTTGGTGCTCTTAATTCCTTCGTGTAGACTTCATTTCTATTTGATAGCATCTTTTTCTGTCCGAAGGACTTCTTTTAACACACACACACACACACACACACACACACACACACACACACACAATTTTAGAGAGAGAATGAGAGATGAGAAAGAGAGAGAGAATGTAGATGCATGCCATAGCATGTGGGTGTAGGTCTGAGAACAACTTTCAGCAGCCAGTTCTCTCCTTCCACCACATGAACTTCTAGAGGGTCGAACTCAGAGCACCTGCTTTATGAGCAGGTACCTGAACCACTGAGATATTTTACTGGTCCTTCTTTAGCATTTCTTGTGTGGGTTTGTTGGTGAGAAAGTCATTTGACCTTTGTATGTTTGAAAGAGTTTATGATTAGCATTGTGTTTAAAAGATATTTTAAGTAAATATAGAATTATAGGTTGACAGATTTTTTTGAGTCATAGGGTACATTAAAAATGTTGATTAAAGACCCAAAAAAATGATGAGCTTGTCCAGGATTACTTAGTTATTCATATCTTGCCTTCTATTTAAATCTTAACCTTATGTTAGGACTTCAAATATAGACTAGAGAATCTATCCCTCTTTTCAGTGTAGCTATTTCGAATAAGTCTCCATTTTCTGCTTAAAAAAAGATGTTTCATTGTCATCTTGAGCGCATTGTTTCCGGTGAGAAGTCTTTTGTCACGGTACTTTCATTGCTTTGCATTGAAGCATGTTCCCCCTCTGGCTCACACACACACTTACACACACACACATACACTCTCTCTCACACACACACACACCTACACATATATGCATACACACATACACTCTCACATACATTCACACATACACACCCATATATACACACAACACATACACACATACACATACATACATGCATATACACACTCACGCACATACATATATATACACATGTGTACATACATAACACACATACATGCACACACATATATACACATGCATACACATATACACACACTCACACACCTGCACATACACATATACATTCACACATGTACAAACATACACACATACATGCATGCACACACACATACACATGTGTACACACATGCATATAAACACACATACACACACTCATACATGCACACACATACATTCACATACATACACACATACACACATATAAACACATACACATGCACATACATACACATACATTCACACACATATACATGTATACATACACATACACATGCACACAAGTATACACGCAGGGACAAAAAGACATGAAAGTAGAGAGGACTCTTGGGAAGAAGATTTCTTTTCAGTGAAGAAGGAAAGCGGAAGAGAAGAAACATGGGGTGGAAATGACTAAAACTCATATACGTGCATGAAACTGACAAAGAATAAAACGAGATTTTTAAAGAAATCAACATAGAGTTGAGTTTGTTCTATACCAAGGCAAAGCTCTCTGAACCCCCAGTGCCTGGTGAGGTGCACGTCTGGCTGCTAAAAGCAAACAGGCATTGCTGCCAGACCTCAGCGTGGGTCCTTCCTCCATATGGGGAGCACGCCGCACAGGACCGTCTCCAGGGCTCTCCAAGATCCATCTTCTCCTCTCTGGAAAATCTAAGTCTTTCTAGGTTTCCAACTTCAA